>VDFB02216676.1:0-41464 GCA_007258455.2 Sequoia sempervirens
TAAGCCCATATAAAACACTAGCATTGATTGGTAGCACTCATCCTTCTTAGAAACCAAAATTAGACACCAACATTGGGAAAGAGTTCTCCTACAAGTCAAGGATAAGGACAGGTTTGCAAACACTCTTTCATAATTAATTTCTATAAATAGAAAAATTAGATTTAAGTAAAAATTAAAGACCTACAAATTTATAATCTAGATTATCTCTATGTCTTATTCTTAAATCGACTGCAAAATCTATTGAAAATTATCCCAAACTCTAATAATATGAATTTGAATTAAATGTGGAAAGAGGTAAGAGTGTGGATATTTAGTATATTTCCTTAATTAACCCCTTATGTGGTATATTTTAACCTTAACTTATCTTTTTAAAAATTTGAATGTGTGATGATTCCTTAGAGTGAAGGTGTTCTATATTGTGTACAAAGAATGATCCTAAATGATATCTTAGGATCAACCTGGTGAATGTTGCATATGAGTGAGTGATGAAGATATTTATGGGTTGTGATAGATAATGGAGTGATTTAGGAATGATTTGAGAGGTTTGTATGTAATTTTTGGAGAAAATAGGGATCTTATGAGGCCACTAAGAAAGATTGGAAATGAATATGAAAGAAACAAAAAGAAACAAGCAATGCACCTAAGATGTGAGAGATGCAACAATGGATGACTTGAGAGGTATTTAATGAAACTATATTTATATATTTTATAGTATGAAAATATTTTAGTAAGTGTGTTGTAGAAGAAAACTTGGTACCTATAAGCTTGAGAGTAAATTAATAATTATTTCTAATGAATTAAAATGACTTGGTAAAATTTATTTGCATTAGAACTTAATTTACTATTTGAAAACACATTAGAAGTTGTTTAGGTAAAGAGTATAATCTATGGTAAAAGTATTTGCATTCAAATAAAACCTAGATACTAGTGTTGGATCTTGAAATGTGTCCAAAACACTAGCATTTTCACACACTTTTTAAATAACTCAAAACTTTTGGGTTAGGTTTAACTGGTTGGATAAGGATTTTTTTTAATGGTGAATTGGTCCATTATTTGGGAAAGGATTAGAAAATAGAAAATAAATAGGCCCAAGAACACATCTAAGGAGATAAACACTAAATTGTGTAAAAAACATAAGATGAAGATTGCAAAGTGGGTCATTTATAACCTTACAACACTCTAATAACATATTGTAAGATAAATTTATAAGCATCAGATGAAACAATACATCCAAACTAAGTGGGTTGATATCATAGGAAGAGTAATAGTGCTTAAATAATACTAACCAATATTATCAATATAACTACATGGAAATAGGGGATCAAAAGGGGTTCTTGAGTGACCACTTTTTTTCTAAAATCAAGAAAAAATAATATTGGATGAAAAATTGAAGATAGTTATGCTCAAATTTTGAAGTTTCAATAAGAATAAGAGTTGTAGTGCTTTGAATCTACTTTCTAAAATACTATTTTTTTAAATGGTGGGGATTAACCTGGATTAAAATAAGGGGAGCACAAAAAATATAACATAGCATCTAGTGTGCTCCCCTTGAAATGTAAGGCTTTTTTTGTATTTTAAAAATTGCTTAAGTGAAAGATTAGCTAATACCATGTAGTTATGCTCGATTTTTTTGCTAATTTTTTTAATGAATGTATCAATTTCTACTAATTTTTAAAGTGGACACATCTTGAAAAACAAAAAAAATGAGCATGCTCCCCTCTAAATGTTTTAGAAACTATCAATTTTTTTTAATGTGTATATAATAGAGTCTATAATGTAAAAATGTACAGTTTATTTCAAATTTTTATGAATAGATAAAAAACGAAACCAAAAATACTATATATAGGTCTTTGAAAAAAAAAAGACACTAGAAAAATAAAACCAAGATGGAGGAAGATATATGAAGATTTAGATTGAGTGATATATAGAGATATAAAGAGATGGGAAGAGAAAGAGATATAAATATATATAGAGGTATATATCTCTTCCTCCATCCCTATCTCTCCCTTTGTTTCTCTCCCCCCTCTCTCTATCTCTCTCTATACATAATCTTTGTCTATCCCTATTTTACCTCTTGATAATTTTATAACTAGAGGCCCTCAACCTTCATTATCAAAAAAAAATTATACTATTGTTAACCTTTTATTGTTGCTTTTCCATCTCATTATTACAATCATACCAAGGTTATGTTGGTTTAGTGAAGAATCAACATCTTATCAAATCTAGAGAAAATCAAATAGAACTATGGTGCATTTTATTTCTAATTAATCTAGGAGGATAGAGATTGTTTGAGGTATACATTTTATTATTTACATTACCATATATTTTTCTATTCAATCATTTTTCTATGTCTTCACTTTGGCATGCTCAGTGGGACCCACATCCCTATTTTGACATTTATTGGTGATTTTTGTTGAATTTTTTTGTTGCAAGATCTATTTTTAGGCCTCATATTGAAGAAAGGTACCTCCATCTCATCTTGAGGTACCTATGTTTCACAAATTTGTGCCTTCATCACTTAGAACTGTGCTTCATTCTATGCATTTGGTTTGAGAATCTAAGGATTCTCCTAGGGTTTTTCTAAGCTTTGGGGTCTTTTATTGCAAGTCTTCAATTCTCTAACACTTTATTTTATGGGTGTTCTAACTTATTTTCTATAGAAATTAAGGTTTCTAGGGTTTTCCTAACTTAGGGTTTCTTTAAGAAGCTTTCTAATAGTTGTGTGTTTACAAATCTCTTGGGGATTCCTTGGGTAATTGGGTAAATTATTCTTGTAGGATTTGTGTGCATTCCATTGTGTCATCATTTGATTTTGTAGGCTTTCAAGGATTGGTGGATCAAAACATCATTTTTTGGGCCTTGAAACAATATACAACTTCATTTAGTATTATTTTTCTGATATCTATGCCTATTTTATGTGATTAGGCACTTGTGTTTGATATAATTGTGCCTCTATAACATCCTAAGATTCCTCTATTTGATCTTGAGATGCCTATGTTTTCATATAAAGGAACTTTCATTTGAAACTATAGTTTAGGACCTTATTCTATAGAAAGGTGCCTCTATTTCATAGAGTGGCACCTCTGTCTCATCTTGAGGTGCATTTGTATCAGAAAGTGGCACCTTTACTTCATAAATTTGTGCCTTTATTTTAGTGTATCTTTTTTTAGGATTTTTAGCTTGGTTTTTGAGCTAATGTGCATTTTGGTCAACTTACAAAGTGGTGTAGTGATAGGCTATCGTTAGGTCCTAACACTTTAGTTGATAAACACATTAATATATTGACCGAGTAGTGTCCAAAGGATATATGCAATAGAAGACATCTCAACTATCTCTCTTAGGTTTCCTAAATATCGAATAGCTAAATAAAACTCTAAACTAAAAAGCCTCTAAACTTAGAAAGCATGAAATCATCTATCTAGAAAACTTGAAATAATTAAATTAGAAAGCAAAAAACTATGAATCTAAAAAGCATCACCACTAAAATAGAAAGCATGGAAATGATTAGAGTAAAGAATGTATAGATTGCTGAATAAGTAAAACTTGTAAAGAGACTAGGAAACATTGATCTAATGCAAAAGATAACAATCTAAAAACCTAGCAGAAAATGATTTAACAATCTGAAACAACTGAAGGAAGGTGCTCCGGAACTTCAAATACTAAATTTAGAGACTACGAACTTAGCTATAACTTGCAAGATTGATTTTGACAACATGACACACATGAAAATAAATTCCAATTTTGATTATTATCTACTAAACAAAAGTACATAATCAAAAGTAAAATACTTATCTATCTAATCTATCACCCTCGAGTGGCCAACTCTAGGGTACTTCTATGCCTATCTTAGATCACATGCACTGGTAATCTCCAAATTACTTCATTCAAAGAACTCCATTCACATTTTTTAGTAATTCCAAAAGTGGCGAGAAAAACTCATTTTATTCATATGGAAGTATAACTTAGAAAAACATAGTGGCAGCATAACAGCATTCTTCTGTATTCATCGTTTTCAACCATTACATATTTATATGAAAGCGGTTAACAAAATCCTACTTTCTAGTTAATGAAGTCTTCAACTGATTGTCAAAAACTAATAGAATTTAATGCCCATGAAATGAAATATTAAAGAGGCTCGGTATAAGCCATAAAGTTTTTAGAACTGAAAATAACAAAAACTATGAAAACTCGGTCCATAATGTATGCTCTTGAAATTTTGGCGCCCATTCACTTGTCTTCAACGGTGTTGAAACCTATGTTAAATCATTTTTGATTGGAATGGTAACTGATGGTGGGAGTTGACCTATGGAATTCTCAAGAACTAAACCATTAAGTCAACACAAATTATCTTATTTCAACTAATTTCAAGAAATAAAGATTGCATGCTTATTCATAAAAAGAGAGCAATTATTTATCTTATAGATAATTAATTGGTAGGGTAAGTTTGGCTGAAAGGTATAAGGTTGAGTATTGAGTCCATTATATTGATGAGGTTATTTTTACCTCATCATTTCCTCCCCTTCCTAATCCCAAGAAGGTCCTCCTACTCTATGCTGTGTTCCCTATCCTTCATTTCCCTTATTCATCTCCTTATACTTGGCACTAAGATCATACCAGTCATCTGCCTCTGAATCTATTTCCTTTGGCTCCCTCAAGAATCCTTGATGAAAAGTGACCCTTTGTACCCATCTTGCAAAGCTATCATCACTTTGGTCTGTATTGTTATATGCTGAAGGAGGTGGTGAGAGAAATAGGGGAGGTATATACCTCATACCAATCCAATTAACCTTTAGTTCTTCAAGGATTTTGGACAAAGCTAGTGCTCTTTTGTAGGACCATTTAATATTAAGAGGTGAGATCAACTCTCTTTTCTTGAGATACATAGGAAGAGGGGTATACCATTCTTCACATGCATGCCAAGATTTTACAATCAATTTTGGTCCTTGATCCTAAAAGTGATCATAACATAGCCAAAGGTTATTATTCTACTTTCCCTGTACCTTCTTTCTAAGTCGAATGCCCAAAAAATGTGCCTTGAAAAAGAAAGGCCTCCTATGGGGATATCTAATTTGTAACCCAAAATTTTTCTCTGTGTGTGCATATTCCCTTGACCGATCTTGCTAGTGAAGCTAATTACGCATTGTGGACAAGAATGATCTCAATTGGACTTCTCCCACAAAGAAATTAACAAAGAAATCTGTATATTCTTCCAAGAGAAAATTATGGACAAAAAATTCACATAATAAATCTTTCTGTTCAGGAATTGACTCAACAAATATCTTCACAAATTCCTTATCATCAGGATCATGTGATTGATTTTGGTGAATTATTTGTAACTTCAATCTTAGGAGTTTTTCATTAAGGAACATATAGTACAACCTAGATGGTCTTCTACAAGCTAATAATAGTTCACCAATTTCACAAGCATCCTATTTACCTCTATATGCTTTGTGAAATGATTCTTTTAACATTACTAATTCCTTTTTCAGCCTATTATTTTCAAATTCCACATCCCTTAGAAGATAGCATCACTCTATCCATTTCATTAATATTGGAGGGATGCGTACCTAGAACCATTCTACAACAATGGGTTTAGTTTGTGTTTCCTTTGATTCCATTATTGGTTTAGTGTCACTCTCTTGCAAATATTGCTCTAATTCCACAATCTTACTCATAGAAGCATTCAATTTAGTTTCCTATTTATTTCTTTCTTCTTCAAAAGCATTAAATAATTTCATAAAATTGTTTTTCAAACCTTGAATATGTTTATCTTTTTCAGAAAGTTCAACCTTGTGCTGCTTATCTTGTTGATTCCATTGCTGAATTTGGTACTGCAACTACTCAATGAGTCTATCTTTTTGCTCCATCTGCATTTTTAGTCTTGCAATATCTTGGTCTCTTTTATTTACAATTGTATCTTGTGCCTCAATCTCTTCTTTTTGCTGGATGATTTGTGCTTCATCACTTTGTGGCCTGGTTTTTAATTCAACAATTTCTGTTTTTGAATTTTCTAATTCATCCTCTCTCTGGCCAAATTTTGTATCCCCTGTGTCCACAAAGAATGATGGATTGGGAATTTCCATGTCAGTATGAGGTGTATTTTCCTCAATTTTAGGTATACTTTCAATTCTGTCAAGAAAAGGAGAAAGTCCCCCCACAGGTTCATCTTCAAATTGCACAGAATGTGGCGACTATATTTTCTCCTCCTCTTGCTCTTTGGGTGATGGTGTTTTCTTTTCCTCTTAGAGGATTGATCACCATGCTTTTCTATTTCATTTATTTCCTCACTACCAGGTTGACTTTCAATTTCCACTACCCTTGTTTGAGTCCTGGCCTTTTTCCTTTTGGAAGTGCTTCCTATGTCATGGGGTCCGGTTTCATTGGATCCTAAAGACAACCTCTTACTTCTTTGTAGAGGAGGAGTTGTTTGAAAAGTAACCTTATTCTATTTCTTCCTCTTGTGAGGAGGTTCTTCTTCTTCTCCAGAGTGCACAATTTTCCACATCCCCTGTCTGTCCTGGGGTTTCTAGCTCATCCAAAAAGGTTTCTGGCGCATCGCCTCTAGGAGACTTTAAGGTTTGTTGGGATTTAGGAGCACCCAAAGGAGGGTTCTTCTAAAAACTATTCTTTTTGCTTAGAGGACTCTCCCTCATCGAGTGGTCTTTCAAACTCTACTTTTTCAAATTTTCATAGGAACTTTTGCCACTTCTTTTCTGGCTTTTTGCAAAAATGATATTTTCATATCAACTATATGAGGTTGTGATGTTTGAGGGACCTTATCCCAACTTTGTAAGGGTCCTCAATGTCGTGGCACAAATGAATTAGAAAATGAAAAGGGGATCCCACTACTGTGGTTATTTTTCCTTCACAAGTGAAATATTTGATTATCTAGGCTACAACAGTTCTCCAGGGTCCTGGAAGAGACATTCTATGGAAACCTTTGTTTTGTCCCCGGGTACTTATGGTAATTAAGTGTTGAGACTCCCCTTCCCAATCAAATAATTCTACCAGTCTTTGATAGGTGACATTGGTATTTTCATTCAAATCAATTCCTTTATTTTCAAGACCGGAAAGACAAGCAATGGTTTTCATACTTACTCAGAATTGCTTGCCATGCACCATGGTCTGTCTATCTGCAAAATTATTAAAAAATTCTTTTACTAGCTGCTCTGTATACCCCTCAAACTTTTTCATGAATTCCAGCCACCCGACTTTTTGAAATAGAGCTGCAATATTGTTCAATGCCAAAAATTGAGCTGTTGAGGTTGGTTCAGACTTTTTCTTGGCTCCTCCCATTTTTTTCTTTTTTTCCTTGCCACTCTGTGAAATTTTGTGGAACTCTGTAATACTTTCCTTGTTGAATTGCATATGAAAAAGGGACTATGTTTTGATATACCCAATGGAGAAGGAATTAATTACCTTTCTTGTCACCTTACTGAGTAATTATGACTAATTTTCATGGGGAATTACACAACCATTGCCATACTTCTAGCAATCGTGCAATGGCACAAGTTTCAAAATTGCAAGAGGGAACAATTCATGCCAATTAATTAGCATTTATTCAAAATAAGTACTAACTTTAAATAGATAAATTCATACACACCTTATGTCTTGTCACTAGATCAAATGCCACTTACCTGTGCTGACGTAATTGGATAGTTATATGATTTGGAAAGGGTGGCGGTGGATAATAATGACATGGATGGAATAGTTGAAATGGTGATGAAAAGTATTATGACAAAAAGGGGTGTCATAATAATTTCATTTATTATGGGAAGATTTGTTATGATATGGCATAATGATTATTAGGGAGAAAATCTCAAGGTAGGAAAAAATCAAATGATGGGCATGCATAGAACTTAGGAAAAATCAAAATACTGAAAAAGGAAAAAGCTTACGAAAATTCAGGGCATTGCCAAAAAATGCAGCCAGAGTGGAGGAAGAGAAAGTTTTGGAGCATCATGGAGAGATGCCATCGGAACACAACAACAAGATTGAAGATTCTAGAGGATTGTTGAAAGATGCAGCCAAGGCATCAACCAAAAATCTCTAGAGCATCATCGAAAGATGCAGCCGAAACAACAACCAAAAATTTCTAGAGCATCACCAAAAGATGCAGCTGGAGTAGCAACTAAAAGTTTCTGGAGCATCGTCGAAAGATGCATCCAAAGCAACAACCAAATTTTTTTGGATCATCGTCGAAAGATGTAGCCGGAGTAACAACCAAAAATTTTTGGAGCATCGTTGAAAGATGCAGCTAGAGCAACAACCAAAAGTTTCTGGAGCATCATCAAAAGATGTAGCCGAAGCAACAACCAAAAATTTCCAGAGCATCATCGAAAGATGTAGCCAGAATAGCAACCAAAAATTTCCAGAGCATTGTCAAAAGATTTAGCCAGAGCATCAACCAAAAATTTCTGGAGCAACTGAACAAATTTTTGAAGCACTCGAGCAAATTTTTGAAGCATCGCTGAAAGATGCCACTAGAAGGAGGAAATGACAGAATTATAGAGCATCACTGATAGATGGCACTAGAAGGAAGAAGGATGTGACATTTTGGCTTTGGCTTTCCGAAGCATTGTTGAGTGATGCATTAGAATGCAGGATTAGGATGAGGAGTGGAACAAGTCAGTTGTACAGGTTCTGGAGCATAGGAGCAACAAGTTCCGAAGCATCGTAGCAACCATGCTGACAAGTTCTAGAGCATCGCAATAGGGTGTGCTAGAATTTGTGTTTAACAAAGAGATTGAAGTCCTACAAAATATAGACAAAACTTAGCCAATCGAAATGATGAAGTTGATGAAGAAATTGAAGAATCATTATGAAATAAATTCACACACTTTTTTTTTGGCAACTTATTATGGGAAAAACTATATTGACCTTGCTACAACAAAGTCAATGTATTGGATTTATCCCTACATTTCTACCATTTTTGAAAATTGTTCTTTATTAACAGGCTTATGGTAGACGCGTAATCGGTGCCCATTAACTAGGAGAGTTCGGGTATCACCATCAATGCGTTTCAATTGGATCAAACCATTGGAAAGTACTTCAAAATTTTTATATGGTCTGAGCCAGTGTATTCTAATTTCCCCTTGATGATCCTTGTATCTGGAATCAAACAATAATGCCCAATCCCCATTATGGAATTATTTCTCCTTGATATGTTTATCATGCCAGACCTTGCGTTGTTGTTGGACTAGTTTAGTTTGATGAATGACGTCCAAACAAAGTTTGTCTATTTTTCTAAGCTATAAAACTCTCTTGATTTGGGATCGTTTAAGATCTATACCCAACTCCATGGCTGTTCTAAGGGTTTGGAGTTAAAATTCAATGGGTAAGAGGGGTTTCTTCCCAAAAACTAACTCGTATGGACTATAGCTAGTAGTTGATTTCCAAGTGGTGTTGTAAGCCCAAACAGCTTCAGGTAGTTTCCTAGCCCAGTATTTTCTTCTTGATGATTTTTTTTTTGTTAAAATGTTTTCCAATTCCCTATTAGTGACTTCAACTTGTTTGTTCACTTGAGGGTGGTAGGGTGAGGAATTCTTGTGACTTACCTGGAAATGATCTGTGGAGGCTAACAAAACTTTAGACGTAAATTGGGAGCCTTGATCTATGACAATTGTCCTTGGAGCTCCGAATCTGAGGAAAATTTTGTTGTAAAGGAAATCAACTACCTGTTCCTCCCTAGAAACATGTAGGGCTTGCACTTCCACCTACTTAGTTAGGTAGTCAGTACAAACCAAAATGTACTCTTTTCCTTGTGAAGGAGGGTCTATAGGGCCGATAAAATCCAATCCCCATTTTTCAAATGGTTCAAGGACTACCTAAGGCTACAGGGGAATTTCATTAGATGTATTTGGTCTTCCTACCCTTTGGAATTCATCACATCTGTGAACATATTTCTTGATGTCCTCATGCATTGAAGGCCAGTAGTATCCTACTCCCAAAATCTTGTGAGTTGTCCTTTTAGTAGAATAATGCCTTCTAGAAGGATCATCATGACAAGATTTGAGGATACTATAGGTCTTTTTTGCCCTAACACAATGTCATAAAACCATATCAGGTCCACATCGAAATAGGATCCCATTAATCCATTTGAAAGGAGCACTTTCTCTAATGAGGCACTTCTTTTGTTTTGATGAAAAATGAGGTGGTACTTCTGCAGTGCCAAATAATTTGCAATATTGGAAAACCAAGGGGTTTTAGTAGAGATGGAAAACAAATTTTCATCTAGAAACTCATCCTATACCGGAGCATAGTCTCCATCATGTTTAATCCAGGATAAGAAATCCACAACTACATTGGACTTCCCTGGTTTGTCAATAATTGTTACATTGAATTCTTGGAGAAGAAGCAACCATCTAATTATCCTTGCATTTACCACAAGTTTATTCATGAGGTACTTGATGGCTGAGTGATTTGTGTACACTGTTACTTTTTATCCCGTGACATAATGTCAAAATTTCTTGATTGCATGAACTACAACCAAGAATTCTTTTTCCATTGTGGTATAATTCTTTTCTGTTGGCGTCAAATTTTTATTGATGAAATATATGGCATATTGTTCCCCATTCTCATCTTCGTATCCTAGATCCTCCAATTGCAACATCAGATGCACCAACATAAATATGGAATGAAAGGTTCCAACTAGGTCCTTGAAGGACAAGAGCAGAGATGCGTTTCTCCTTGATAATTTCAAATGATGACTGACACTCAGGCATCTAGATGAACTCTACATTCTTCTAAAGGAGGAAAAACATAGGGGCTATGATTTTGGTGAGGTTTTCTATGAATCTTCGATAGTATCCAACATTTCCTAAGAAACTTCTGACATCAGTATGGGTTTTTGGAATCTCGAGTTGTTGTATTACTTTGATTTTCTTAGGATCAACCTTAATCCCTTTGGCTGAAATATGATGTCCCAACACTATTCCTTGTTCCACCATGATCAGAAATTTCTCATGGCTTAGGGACAAATGATGATCCTCAAATCTCTTTAGCACCTTATCTATATTCTTGAGTGCTTCATCAAAAGTTGAACCGTATACAGTGAATTCATCCATATAAACTTCCACACACTCATTTACCAACTCAACAAATATAGCTAGGATAACCCTTTGGAACGTTGTAGGAGCATTGCATAGACCAAAGGGGAGAGCCCGATATGAAAATTTCCCCCAAGGGAAAGTAAAGGTCATCTTATCCTGGTCTTTTGTTGCTACCTGTATATGGTTGTATCCACTAAACCGTCCAAAAATGAAAAATATTTCGTCCCGACCAAGTTATCCAACACTTGGTCTATGAATGGTAGAGGAAAATAATCTTTGCGTGTTGCTTTGTTAAGCTCCCTATAGTCTATGCACACTCTCCACTTCCCATTCTTCCTCGAAACCAGAACCAAAGGTGACACCCATTTGCTGTCAGAAATCAGGTAGATAAACCTTACTTGGAGGAGTTTCTCAATCTCGGTTTTAATGATGTCTTTCAGAGTAGGATTGAGTCTTCATTGTGGTTGGTGAATAGTTTGAGCATCCTCAGTATAGATATGATGAGTACACACATTGGGGTGTATTCCTTTCATATCTATATAGTCCCAAGTGAACACTTTATATATATTTGCTAGGGTGTCAAACAATCTATGTTCTTCTGGCTTAGTCAACCAACTATTAATGTTCAAAGTTTTTCTTGGAAGCAACATAATGGTTTTAACTCCCGGATGGTTGGATGTGATAGTATACATTGGCATTATTAGGGTGTTGAGAGGACAACTATGAGGTATGGTTTTATGAAGTCTGGCAACATCTACAAAGAAATAGTGAGTTTTTGGAACTAAGTTTATCCAAGGACAAGGTAATCCTATGAAACTAGCATCATCAAATTCTATGTGATCTATGTTGATTGGGTGTCCTAGGATTTATTCTACGTTCGTCATCTCCTCACCACTCAAATCCATAGTAGGAATTTCCACGTTGTTTTCCAATTCATTCTCTAATTCTTCACCATGTTGTTTGATGACTACCATGGCCAATGAAACCAAATTTTCCTATCTGTTGGGACTTTTTGGTTCATCAACCCATACTTTATTGTGCTCGACAAGCTTGGAAGGGGGATAGAAAAAAAAATGTTTGCTATTAGATCCATGTGAAATGGTCATTCCTCCCTCTCTACAGTCTATTATAAGCGAACTACCTGGATCGTCATATTTCAGAGCAGTGGCCGTCCCAACCAACAAGTCAACTAGGTACCCATTTATGTGGATAGTATTTATTCATTTTGGTTTTCTCCCAGAGGTTTTGATACACAACTATTTAATCAAATGGTTTAACTTAGGAATATCCTTAATCGCTTGTAGCAAAGGAACTTTAATATGCAATTGTTTAATTTCTCGTATCAATGCAGTTTCAGTGGGTGTGGTCATTTCTGGAGTATCTTTCATAGTAATTGGTTTCAGATGCTCTGGAAAAGGTGCTTTGATTTTTTCCTTAGGATTGGAATCCTTCAGAATTTCAGTTGGAGACTGAACCCCCTCCTCCTGAGGTAGGTCAAAAGCTTTAGTTGAAGATGATAGGTCGGGCTTGTGTTGAGTGGTTTTTGGGATTTGTTCTGCAGATGTGTGTGTTATTGTGGTGTTCTCAGCAAACTTCTTAATAGGTTCATCTAGGATTTCTTCAATAGTCGATTGCAAAAGTGTTTTTCCAGACCTTAATTGTAGGTTTCCATAGTGTATGGCATTAAGTCTAGTGATATTGTCTTGTTCTATGAAATACACCAGAGTATTTGGGCAATTGTTCTTTGGGTTAAGAACTGGTTGCACCGAAAGTGGTGGTTGGTTAACTTGTTCATTTTGTTGAGTATTCTGGAGAGGTGGTAGAAGATTATGTTGTGGAGTAGGCATCCTCTCGGAGCCAATATATAACTGATGCTGAGGTAGATTCCATTGAGGAATGGGGTTTTGAGAGTACCACTACTGTTGAGGCTGGTTAGGCTACTGAGTGTTACCCCAAGATTGATTTTCCCATTCGGGTGGTCCCCAAGGATAAGTTCCCCAATTAGGGGGTACTGGAAGTGGTGCCTGAGGCCAGGGTGCTACCCATTGATTATTGTTCCAATTAGGTTAGGGTCTCTAGTTAGGGTTTGAATTATGGCCATAGGAAAAATTTCCTCCAATTCTTTGATTGACAACATTTACTTCTTCCTCAACTGGGGTTCTTCTTTTCTTGGAATTCTTGATGGAATTTAGAAGCTCAAACTGATTAGTGGGGTGGTTTTTTTCATACACTTGACAAACGTTAATTTTTTCAACTTTGTCCAAAGGAAATTCCCTTAGCAAATGTTTGTTTCGGCACCTGGGGTAATAAATGGACAAAGTTTTTGGATTTTGTGTTTTAGCTTGTATGTCATCTAAGATGGTGTTTAACTGAACAAGAATCTCATTTTTGAAGTTGTCTAGCTCTTCACGAAGTTTTCCTATATCATTGGAACCTTTAAAGATGGTGGACTTCCTAATTCCTCCTCGAGTACGAGAAAAATTCCGACACAATTCCGTAATATCGTCCAACCCCAATTGGGACATGTCTCTTTTTTCCATTAAATCCAAGCTCCTTCGAGCTTCATCATCGATACCTTTGAGAAAAAGGGTCTTTAGAATATCAATACTGATAAATTCTCCACCACAGCGTTTAGATAAGAAGATAAACCTATCTAGGTAATCCTCTAAACTTTCATCCTCATTTTGGCTTATTTTGAACAGTTCTTCTTTCCTATTGCTGGCCCTATAGTAACTTTGGTATTTCTCCAAAAAGGAAGATTCCATTTCATCCCAGGTGGTTATCGACTAAGAAGATAGTCCCATAAACCAACGCATGGCTGAGTCTTTCAGAGTGGAAGGGAAAAGCTTGAGTTTCTGATTATAATTCTTGTAGTCATATGTCTAACACAAGACTTTAAACTCAAACAGAAACTGATTAGGGTCCTCAATAGACAAACCTAGAAAGGTTGGAAAGAAGGCCAGTGAGATATTTTTCATTGTTGTATCATCATCAACATCAATAGCAATAGGATAAGTGAATGTGTGTGGTGGTGGAGGGTTATTGTTGTTGTTGGAAACATTTCTACGGTCACCCATGATGTTGAAGAGAATGTGACTCTCTTCCAAAGTTCACTTAGTTGGGCGAGGTTCTAGAGTTTGTAAAGGAATATGCTCCTCGACAACTATGTGTTCTCTTTCTGGGGTATGTGGGAAGGTCTCAGGTTGACCCCGTTTGGTCAATTCCTGAGTAAGTTCTTGATCTAAGTTTCCTTCCTCCCTACTTGTTGTTGGTATGTCTATTGGGGGGTTTTTGGTATGAATATTATGTGGGGGCCTTGTTTCCTGACCATGCAGAAAAGAAGCCGAAGGACTATTTCTATTCCTAAAAGAGGTATTCAAGATATCTCCTACTAACACTAGAAAAAGAAGGGTCCCTGACAATGATGCCAAAAAGTGATAGGATGTTGTTAGGTCCTAACACTTTAGTTGATAAACACATTAATATATTGACCGGGTAGTGTCCAAAGGCTATATGTAATGACCCTCCACTTGTGTTGACCTTGAGTTGCTTACCGACCCGCTGTGAAGTCGAGTATGGATTGGTATGTTGTTTGATTAATTGTATTTTGGAGTGTTTAAATTTAAGGGGCATTTAAACAAGGGATTGTTTGTGAGTTCATTGTTGGTTACAATAGTTGAATAGTTTTGTTTAATTGGTTAATTAATTAAAAATAGGTACTAAATAATTTAAATAAATTAAACTTGAATATTATTATAAATACTTGCTTATTATTAGAGATTATAATAATATAAGAATAAACAAATTATTCAAAACATAATTTTAATTTGAAGACAAAATTTATAAAGATATGGATAATGAAGTGGGTAATGAAGTACTTTGCGGTTACACTCACTTAAGAAATTATAATGAAGAAGAGATTGAACAATGGAGAAATGTAACCGACCATTCTCCATAAAGGAGATAAATCTATTATTAGAAAAAGGGTGGAACGAACTTCCTTGCATGTAGGAAGTGAGTTGTGGATTTTTTTAATGCATGTAAAAAAAGATCCTCCGTAACCGGAAAAATTGACACTTACTTTTGGAATGCGAGATTAACTCATAGTTTGGGGGAAAATGCATGAACGGGGGGAGGCAAAGATAAAAAAAACTGAAGAAGGGAAAGCGGATGAACCGGTCTTCTTACTGGAACATGGCTTCTTCATTTAGGTCTCCTCGCGTAACTGACCAAAGAGGTTGCCTTAAACTCCCATACACTTTGTCCTCGCATATCCCTCCATCTTCCTCTGTATCACCACTTCCCAGGCAGTTATTTCAATGATCGAAACTCATAAATTCTGAATCAAAAGAGACTCTCCGGGGATATGCCTAAGGTAGCATAATCATCTTCAAAGCCCACTAAAAGTAGAAGAATAAGAATACCACCGACAAGGAACACAATAGAAAGAGAAGAGGAGCAGATCTCCTTGATGGGTGATACTACAGCGCCTTTTGGTGGCAATCCGAATTATTTAGATTCGTAGTTTTACCAAGATCACTGATCCTACCATCGTGGCACTCTATGAGATCATTCCTCAAGGCAATATGCAAAAAGGATTAGGGTTATGTCATGTTTCTACAAATTGCAAGCTAGAATACGAGGGTTAGCACAACTCTTCCGCTCAATTATTGGTTCATCCAGGTTCTGTTTCTTGAAATCCTTTCTCCGTATTTTGTGTTAAAGCAAGAGATTGTATGCTTCTGTTATCTGGAAATAAATCATCTTTATGCTTATTTAGATGTGAGCAATCGGAATTTGTGCCTTCTATATATCATCAAACAAATTGTGTAGGCTTACTTACCATGCTCGGTGAACCTTCTTACTTTCTGTAGCAGCCAGCTTGTGCGTACAATATATTTACTTTTGATTTATATAACTATCAACAAGCTTTAAGTACGAAGGGGGTTCATTCCTCATTGAATCTAAACCATACTCGGATTATTTCTGTCGTTTCATTGCTATATTTTTTCTTGTTTATATATATTTTTAACTCATATACCACACCCAGCCACGGCTAGAATGTGCCAGTGTAAACGCCCATTGTAACAGACATGTTACCATTCTTTGAAATGGTTGCACGTTATGTTCTTGTTGACCAAGAGAAATAAGTGCCTGATTTCTCTTCGTTTACCTCAGCCTTGGGTTTTTGTTTCACATTCTCACCTTCATCATCAGTGCTTAATGAGCATGTAACAACAGTGTAGACTTTGGAGCTAACCCCAGTGCAATTTCAGACTTCATTATTCTGAACAACCTCTATGATTCTGTTGACATTCTATCACAATGGTAGCCCTTGAAATAAAATATTGTCACCATTTAATAACCTTCTTGATCCCATTAGCAACCTGTTACAGCTGTTGCGTTTGTACATGGCAGGCTATGTAGACTTAAATAAGCCTTTGATTTCTTTGGTTACCTGTCTCAACTGTAACACTCGAACATTGGAGGGAATGGACGTTTGAATAAGTTCCCTGATTCCCTTTGCAACCTGTCGCAGTGGCAGCGACACTTGAACGTAATAAGAAATTGTAAAGGTTTAAATGATCTCTCTATTGACTTTGTCAACCATTCTCAGCCGCAATACTTGAACGTAATAGGGAGTTTCAAGGTTTAAATAACCTGTTTGATTCTACTGACAATCTATCGCGGTTGCTACACTTTAAAAAAAAGATAATAATGCAAGAAGATGGCGATATTTCCAAATTCCAATATTCAGTTTCTTATATACTTGGTAATCTGTCACAGTTACTACATTTAAAGTTGAGGTATTGTACAAAATTAAATAGCCACCCTGAAACCTTTCCATAATAGTCTGTCTACTAAAGTCAATACCAATTTTTGTTGGTATTCTTCTCAATCTAATCATCTTCATTTTGTTGGCTGGTAACACTCTTGATGAAGGTGATAGGAAATGGAACCATGATGCCATATATAGGTACCGAGCAACATCATTTCCTTTTTTCTTAAGTTTTCTTGTTTTAATCAAAGATTGTTGTCTTGTTTACTGCACTTAGTATGCCCGTCTATGTGGGTATTTGTATCTCTTATGCCTTTTTGAATGTAATTACAAGAATGATACAATCTCATAGCTTATGAAGTGTGTTGGCTACCTCTAACCCCTTAACAAGAGGGTGTAAGATTTTCCATATTGTCTCATTCAAGACGTTGGATATTCATTGTCTTTTCATGGATATTTAAACTGTTCTTGGCAGCATGATCTTTTAAATCGAATGTTATAACATTATTTGGTTTCTACAATCCTCTCATCAGTGCATAAGTTATCATCCAAAAGTATCTTGTAGAATCAAAAGTCGGTTACTCCTTTTGTCCTTCAATGAATTAAATACTGAGACTATGACACAAGAGACCATATTTTATTGCATGCTATTGACTTATGTTTTCTACGTTTAAGAGATATTTGGATTGAATTCAGTTCATTCATGTATTCCATGCTCTTCAATTGTCTAAATGGATCATAAATTTGTTAATGAAAATGAAGCTCAATCTGGACACCGTCTTCAACGTCCCAGACAGGGGTAGACAAGGATTGTCTTAGGGGCTTTTATATCTGATACTTTGTTTCTTGTGATTCTTGCCGTCATATTTTATGCTTTGAAGAGGAAAGCCAAGCAGATAGGAAGCTCAAAATTGCCCCTTGTTCACACCCAGTCAAGCATTGGTGGACCTTTGTTGAAATTGTATATTTTCTTTTGAATTATATAATGAATAACTAGTTTGTTTTTATCTTAAGCCTTAGATAAGCTCTTCTACCTTTTCATAATTTCATCGTACCTCCTCTTTCTATTAAAACTTAACAGCGTACCTTTCTGTTACATCATCTTCGATAGTATTACACCATGCATAGATTGTCATCGTGCTCTCTGATTAAAAGTATATGTCATACTTGATAGTATATATATTTGATATGGGATCACTCCTGTATAAGCGTATGATTTCAATTTATTATATTTAATCTAGGGATTAATTATTATTTAATGAGTTTTGATATTGTTCTTGTAACATTTAAAATGATTTTGAAGAGATATTTAAGAATATTTAGTAAACTTGGAATGGAATTAATGTAAACAAATTGTGTGTTCTGTGATATTTATAGTATTACTTAGGAATGTGAGATAGGATGCCATGTAGATTCATTATGTGATTTTTTTTTTGCTTCTTCTTTCAATTTATTGTGTGTTGTAATGTCATCACTTGTTTATTTGTAAATTTCGGATGATCTATAATCTTTTGAGATCAAGATTTGTTGCCACCTTGTTGGGAAACCCTTGTTTTAGTGATTTATCAGTCTTCCAAAGAAAGGGAAAGAAAGGTGTAGCTTTATTATTGCCCTTCACTTTTGGTTCTATGTGAACTATTGCTCGTATGATCTATTTGATGTTATGGGTTTAGCCTTGCACTTGAAAATAGTTTCGTTATGAAGATTTTGTGTAGAATGGTGTACGCCTTGCTTAATGAAAATTATCATGCGGCTTTATATGTTGTGCATGGGGCTTACCCTGATAGTATCTTTTCAATTTTTTTGTTCATAAGGGGAGTGGCTTTCAATGGGGGCCGAGACCCAAAAGAGGTCCCAGGGTAACTCATTGGAAGTTTATTAATCAAGTGAAAACATTAATATTTAATTAGGGGTTTTGGATAGAATCACACATTAACAAGATATAAGTGAATGCCTCACTCATGGCTCAAGTGCTTGTATGGGCTTGAGATGAGTTGAGAAGGCCTGGAATGGCAAAATCATTGTCTTGTCCTTATGAAAGATAATCGATGCCGCATTGGATTGCATGTGGGGCCGGGTTTCGTAAGAGGTCACCAGGGTAACCCAAGTTGGGGGCCAGGACCTAGGAAGATTCACCAGGGTAACCCATGCAACAATGCGGTGACACTCTTCCTTAAACAACTATGTTTGCTTTGTTTCCCTCTATGTTATTCTTGGGCCTCTAGAAGCACATGTTGGCATTTGTTTGTTGATGCTTTATTGGTTATTCCTTATGTTGGGCACATCTTGTGTTGGTTATATCTTGTGCTGAGATTGCCTTATGTTATTGTGGATCTTGTTGTGAAGTCTTGTATCCTTGTTCTGTATGATGGTTATTGTTGGGGATCCTTCTTGTCATCTCTTAGCACGGGGGGTGGGCCTTTGGGTCCACGTGGTTGGGTGGAACGTGCTATGCACCCCATTGGGTCCCTAGTTGTCGATCGAGAAGTGCAAAATTGTACCTTGCAGTGACTCCTGAGTTGTACCAGAGTTGGATCCAGTATAACAGCTTTGTACTCCTTCATTTCAAATGTATCATTCCATTTTATTGTATCTTCCTCATTCATGTTGGGAAGTGGCATTGTAATATTGTAACCCTTGATTAATGTGATGATCATGTTCATGTTATTTTATGGTTACTGGTGTATACTTACCATCCATGTGATGTAATGATGTTGTTGTGAAAAGTAATGCATTCTTTTAAACCCGAGGGATTTATTATATGCAGTTCATGTTTAGTTTCATATCATGTAATATATGATTATTATGATGTATGTTAGTACTTTAAAAAAAAAAATGGTGCCATAAATGTTAGATGTATTATACCCTTTGGGGTTGCTTGGCGGGGCATTACACTATATGCAATAGAAGACATCTCGACTATCTCTCTTAGGTTTCCTAAATACCGAATAGCTAAATAAAACTCTAAATTAAAAAGCCTCTAAAATTAGAAAGTAGGAAATAATCTATTTAGAAAACTTGAAATAATTAAACTAGAAAGAAGAAAACTATGAATTTGAAAAGCATCACCACTAAACTAGAAAGCATGGAAATGATTAGACTAAAGAATGTATAGATTGATGAAGAAGTAAAACTTGTAAAGAGACTAGGAAAAAATGATCTAATGCAAAAGATAACAATCTAAATAGCTAGCAGAAAATGATTTAACAATCTAAAACAACTGAAGGAAGGTGCTCCAGAACTTCAGATACTAAATTTAGAGACTACGGACTTAGCTATAACCTATGGGATTGATTTTGACAACATGACACACATGAAAATGAATTCCAATTTCAATTATTATCTACTAAACGAAAGTATAGAATTAACCCTCGAGTGGCCAACTCTTGGGTACTTCTATGCCTATCTCAGATCACATGCACTGATAATCTCCAAATTACTTCATTCAAAGAACTCCATTCACATTGTTCAATAATTCCAAAAGTGGCGAGAAAAACTCATTTTATTCATATGGAAGTATAACTTAGAAAGACATAGTGGCAGCATAACGATATTCTTTTGTATTGATCATTTTCAACCATTACATATTTATATGAAAGTGGTTAACAAAATCCTACTTTCCAGTTAATGAAGTCTTCAACTGATTGTCAACAGCTAATAGAATTTAAATCCCATAACATGAAATATTAAAGAGGCTCAGTATGAGCCATAAAGTTTTTAGAACTGAAAATAATAGAAACTATGAAAACTCGGTCCATAACATATACTCCTGAAATTCTGATGCCCATTCACTTGTCTTCAATGGTGTTGAAACTTGTGTTAAACCCTTTTTGACTGACATGGTAACTGATGGTGGGAGTTGACCTATGGAATGCTCAAGAACTAAACCATTAATTCAACACAAATTATCTTATTTCGACTAATTTCAAGAAACAAAGATTGCACGCTTATTCATAAAAAGAGAGCAATTATTTATCCTAAAGATAATTAATTGGTAGGGTAAGTTTGGCTGAAAGGTATAAGGTTGAGTATTGAGTCCATTATATTTATGAGGTTATTTTTACCTCATCATGTATCTTGTATACGCTTGTCAAAGATTAGAATCATCATGATTACTAATTATTTGGTGCAAATTTCATTTTTCCAAGATTTTTTTCTGCTATTCTAGGCAATAAAGTTAGAGTAGTGGGTGAATGAGATTTTTTTGTCATGTTTGGAGGAGTGTGTAGATTTATGTTCTCTCCTTATGCTTAGAGTGATCTTGGAGGCCAAAAATCTCACATCTCCTTATTTGTGTTTTATGTTATAACCTAAGGCTTTCTAGTTTGTGTGTATTATATCCCCTTGTGCTTCATGTAATTTTGGGTGATAAAAAATATCTAGTATATTATTTCCATTTAGAAGGCCTACTTGGGGATTTCATAACCTCAAGGGTGATCTCAATCATATTTTATACAAAGAGGCGAGAGTGAAAGTTATACCTTAAAGTGTGTCCAATGTCATTCATGCTAAGCCACAATATCCTCAATCCATTGATACTTGTTTGGCGAGTAGAGAAGGGGAGATCCTCCTAATCTCAAGCACTATTAATGGGCTTAGTATTCACAGATCCTCTAAACACCTCTTTTTTAAATCCTTTAAGGGTACTCTACCATTGCTTAGTATGGTGTAGGATACATTATCATGCTCAAAGCTACTTACCATTTATCTCTTAGAGTAGAGGTAGAAGCTCTTTGTGCAAGGTCTTAGGGCCTCCAAGGAAATGGAAAAGGTGAGCCCTTGTGCCACTAGATCCCTAACTACTGATCCTTGAAAGAGAAGTTCCTTGCACTAATCTTGAGGTATTATTAGCCTTTTGCTAGTGGACCCACATTAATTATACACACGTACTTGACTAATTTTATGATTTTCCTCATGTGTTTGGTGTGTCTTCATGTGTAAAAATGGTGAGATCCATTTAGCCTTATCACCTTGAAGGTCAAATTAGCCAATGTTTCTTTGAGCTTATTAATCTCTTTCCAAAAATCAATTAAAAGATCCCCAACTATCATTCAACACGTTCATTTCATATAGAGGCACCTATGCATAATTTCTCATATAATTATGCCTTTGTTTCACATAGTGGCACCTCTATTTCATTCTAAGGTGCTCGTGCTTTATCTTGAGGTTCTTGTGCATAGATTCCCATAGAACTACACCTTTTTTTCATAGAGTGGTACTCTATTTTATATAACTATGCCTCTATCTCACAAAGTGGCATCTTTATTTCATCTATTTGTATCTATGAAATTTTGGCCATAATTGACCACTTAGGAGCCCTAATTAGAATATTGGACCTTTGGAAATCTAGGAGACCCATCTTAGACCATTGTTCCACCTAATACATCAACCATTTTCAACCTATTCAACCAAAACCCCCATCACTCCTTCACCTCATTATCTTCATTATTTTCTTAGACCAAATATCATCATCATCTTTAGACCTTAGGCCAAACAACAAGCATCAATTCTCTATCATCATTTGACCTCATCTTCTAATCTAAATCTATATCCATACCCAAAATCAAAATCAATTTTATTAAGAGTCAAATATAGATCCTCATCCCTTTTATCCACTAGCTTGTATATTGCTTGAGAACTTTCATATCTTAAGTAGTGTATTAAGCTAGCCCTTATCATTTTGGTTACACTAGCTTGAGACCTTGGATACTCCAAGTTAGTTTCCAAAATCCCCATCCTATCTTTCTTAGGCACTTGTAAACCCTATGTAGGAAAATAATTCCTATTTATCAAGGATCTATATTTACTTGCATCAACTTTGTTCTTGTATCCCTTCTCACCTCTTGGTTTTCTATAGTATTACCAAGTTGTATCCATTCTCATATCTTGGTCTTCCATAGCATTTTATAGTTGAATCCAACATCACCCCTTCCAATCCAACCATTCAAATCTATAAATTCATATCTATTTTCTACCTTTCCTCTCTTCATCCCATCATAGTTAGCCAATTTTGTCCAATCCCATAATTTATAGGTCTATCTCTTGTATGCCTATCACAAGGTCACAAGATAAGAAAAAGTAATGATCTCAAAATAATTACCAACTTCAACATATGATAATGTGTTTTCTTTAATCAATTAGTCCATGAAGTACCCTAGAGAACACATTCCAATTTTCATCCCACATCATACATGAGGAAGATCAAGATTCAAATGACCTAGATTCACCCATGTTAGAGGACTTTTCCCAAGACACCCAAGCAATGAACTTAATGCATTGTTATCTCATGAAACCTCTTAATTGTTACATCCTTATGCTAGCTAAGAAAGGTTCCAAACTACCTAATGAATTTTACATCTCCCAAATCCTACAAAAAGCTCCTTCCACACCCCCAAATTCTAATCCCTATGATCCCATACATTTTCTATCATTTTCTAATCCTCCTATTACCTCTCAAACATCCAATCCCATATCAATAACAAAATTACATATCAAAATACCATAAATCACCCAAACCATTTCAAACCAAATCCCACAACCTCAAGTTTCCATCCCTTCTCTCCACATTTCAACATCAATCCCATAAAACACAACACAAACTCTCCAAACTTCAAACCTAATTTCATCCACACAAAACTACAAACTTCATACACACAACCTCCAAATTCTAATTATCAATAATCACCACCTAATATTACAAGTTATTTTACATAATACATTTAAAAATAAAAGAAACACTCAAGGGGATTCAATTAGGACATCAAAATAAAAGTTACATCTTCCAAGAACTATGTCCTTACCCTTTTGAAAAATCCATCACCGTGACCCCCTTTCCTTAAAACTTTGAAATTCATAAATTCGATGAATCAAAAGGAAAGGGATATCCTAGGGAAAACCTTAAATAACTTTACATAGTATCCCTAGAGGTTTCTTATCTTGATGCATACCTCTTGAGACTATTTGCTAGAAGCTTAGGTGGAAAAACCCTAAATTGGTTTATCCACCTTCCTCATGGAACCAACACCACTTTTTTCAAGCTGGCCACATGATTTTTCACACATTCCTCCTACAACATTGAACATGAAATCAAAATGATGGACCTATCTGATAAAAAACAAAGAGATGGTGAAATATTTTCCTCTTTCTTACAAATATGGAGACACCTTGCTAGTTGTTTTCCATGACCCATTCCAAAAAACAACTTGTAGCCATATTTGTCCAAAAATTGAATCAAGAAGTGGGATTTCATTTAAAAATTCAATGTGCCCACTCCTTTGATGAAAATATAGAAAAATTATTTGCCATAGAAAAACTATCACCAAAGGACTAGTCAAGATATATAAGGAGAGTAAAGACAATAATCAAACTAATTACAAATATTGTTTTTGCAACAAGAATAATAATATAGTCAATGATCATGTGACCAATTCTAAACATGTCCAAAACATTCAAATACCTATACCATCATCATCTCAAACTAATCAAGCTATCCAACACAACATGATTATCCCCAGATGACAACCTAAATGACTTACTCAACACAAATACATTCCACTGGGAGAATCTATTGAGACAATCTTCCCCAAACTATTCTAAGAAAAATTGATCCAACTTCTAGCTATAAAACTAGTTAGTGAGACATTCCCAATCCATCTTGGTTTAAGGGCAAGAGCAAGAAGATGAGTCCGAAATATGGAAGTTTTTGTCTTAGGAAAAAAAATGAAATTGGCTTTCCAAATCCCACTTTTTAATAAATGAGATCTCGCTTTTAAAAATTGGATCTTGAGCCTAAATTATAAAAGGGATCCCATTTAAAAAAAAAATAGGATCCCATTTATTAATGGGTCCCAAACCGGCGGAAGGGGAAACAAGATCCTGATTTGTAAAAATTGGGATCCCATTTTGTAAAGATTGGGATCCCATTTTAAAGAGGTATTTATTTTTAAAAATAAATGAAACTCAGTTATAATTTGAAAAGCACGGGATCCTGATTTCACAGAGACGACAATGACCGCAACGACCTCCAACTGCGCCTCCACCCCCAATCTTTTTATTTTTTTTGAATATTTTAATACAATAATAGATTTTAGCATGGTTTTTTTCAATTTATTTAGCGTTTTATATATTTTATTGATCTATAATAGAAGAAATGATGATTTGTAGAAGTAGAATAAAAAATGAAATGAAACCTTCAAGATTTTGAATGGAAGCAAAAAAATCAACCTTAAATCGTATCTTAAGAACAAAATTTAGCTTTTGAAACTTAAATTGTTCAATCAAACCAAAAAAAATTGCATTTGAAAACCCTAAATTGAAAGGAAACAAAATAAATTGTATTTGAAAACCCTAAATTGAAATGAAATATAAAAATTTGCATTTGAAAACCCTAATTACTTTTTGAAACCCTAAATTCAAATCAAACAAAAAAAAATTGCATTTGAAAACCCTAATTGGAAACAAAACAAAAAAAAATGCATTGAAAACCCTAATTGCACTTCTTGAAACCCTACATTGAATTCAAACAATTTTTTTTTTGCTGAAACCCTAAATAGAAATCAAACAAATCATTTTGCATTTGAAATCCTTGATTTCAAGCTTACGAATATTTGCTAATGGAAAAAATTCATTTGCATTACTTAAATGTTTTAAATTTCATTTGCATTGTATGGAGACAAGTATGTAGGCATGGTTATGGAAGAAAATTTTATTTGATAGATTTAGGTTGATAAATAGTAAATTAGGGTCCTTCATATTGACAATGAAATAGGATTTGATAAATATTATACATTTAAATGTGTATTCATCAAGAGACAAATCAATTAAACGTTATGAACATACATATAATTAGAATAGAAAAAAATATATGTTAAACCTTACTTGTGGGACTAGTGGATCATTACAATTGATAAATTTTCAATGTTTGTTTGCAAATTTAGTTAGCAAATTCCTAAATCCTTGTACAATCCATTTCCAATTGTCACTTAATTAGATAATATTTGCATTCATTTCTATTTTATGTTATGATCTCCCTTAGTCATGCCTTGTTTCCATTTCTTGTTTGCATGTGTTGTCTCTTGTATTTAGACAATCTTAACTCTCATTCTAGTCAATTATTTGTTAATTAGGCTTCTAGTTTAGTCTAAAATCTCAATTTGCACTAGTGACCTAGACACTAAAAGAATCTAAATATTTTTCTTTTCTTTCTTTTAGGTTCTTTCAATTTCGAGCAATCCAAAATAAAATAATATTTTGGATCTTTGGGAAAATTCAACATTAACTAATTTTATTATACATTTTATATCATAAAATTCATTTAAGTGGGAAATATTCAACTTTATCGTAGTGTATTAAACTTCATATATATATATAAATACAATCAATATTAATGAAAAACATGTTAAATAAAATAATCTTATATTCAATTAAAAAAATACCAAGTTAAAGTATACATCAAACTCAATCTTAATAATACATAATTATGTGTTTCTATTACATAAATAGTGAGTCTATTCATAAAATAAAAAATATTCATAAACTAATGTTCTTGCATATGTGATGAATAAAAAATATTAACCCCCTTACTTGTCATCCTATTACCCTAAACCCTAAACCGATGTCTTAAGGGGTCCTAATTTATGACATTTCTTAAGGGGATCAAAGAAGTTCTCAAAATTTGGTGAAGTTGCCTAAGGCAACCAAATTTAAAAATAATTTAAGATCTTGCAAGATTATAATATGAATCAGATTTCATGAGAGGTTGGTTAGTTAAAACAAGAGCTATCTCAATCAACTGTTCTACAAGAAAATATTGTTCACTAACTTGTAGGTCCATTATTCCAAGGGCCACCCAAACTTCACCCTAAACCCTAAACCTTAAACCCTAAACCCTAAACTCTAAACTCTAAACTCTAAACCCTAAACCCTAAAGCATTCATTTTGTCCTAGGACCTTAAAATAAAATTTGGTTTCCTTGGGAAACTCCACCAAATTTTATTCCCTTAAGAAATGTCATTTTGTCCTAGGACCTTACTACATAGATCCCCTTAAGCCATCCTGTTACCCTAAACCCTAATCCCTAAACTCTAAACCCTAATCCCTAAAGCCATAAGTTTTTCCTAGGACCTTAATGAAATTTGGTTTCCTTGGGAAACTTCACCAAATTTTATTCACTTAAGCCATGTCATTTGTCCTAGGACCTTACTACATAGATTCCCTTAAGCCATTCTATCACCCTAAACCGTAAAATGATGTCTTAAGGGGTAATAATATGACATTTATTAAGGGGATCAAAGACGTTCTCAAAATTTGGTGAGGTTGCCCAAGGCAACCAAATTTAACAATAATAAGATCTTGCACGATTACAATATGAATGTGATTTCATGAGAGGTTGGTTAGTCAAAACAAGAGCTATCTCAATCAACTATTTCACAAGAAAATGTTGGTCACTAACTTGCAAGTCCATTATTCCAAGGGCCACCCAAACTTCACCCTAAACCCTAAAACCTAAACTCTAAACCCTAAACCACAAAGCATTCATTTTGTCCTAGGACCTTAAAATTAAATTTGGTTGCCTTGGGAAACTTTTCCAAATTTTATTTCCTTAAGCGATGTCATTTTTTCTTAGGACCTTACTACATAGATCCCCTTAAGCCATCTTATTACCCTAAACCTTAAATTCTAAACTCTAAACCCTAATCCCTAAAGCCATAATTTTTTCCTAGGACCTTAATGAAATTTGGTTTCCTTGGGAAACTTCACCAAATTTTATTCACTTAAGCCATGCCATTTTGTCCTAGGACCTTACTACATAGATCCCCTTAAGCCATCCTATTACCCTAAACCATAAACCCTAAACTCTAAACCATAAACCCTAAATCATTCATTTTGTCCTAGGAAGTTAATGAAATTTGGTTGCCTTTGGAAACTTCACAAAATTTTATTCCCTTAAGCCATCCTATATTAATAGTTAATTTTTTTTTTCATTCAAGTAACATGCCTTAGACATAATTGAGGTTTACACATTTTATCATTTGTATTAAATTAGGCCATTTATATTGAATGGTTTAAGGGTATTTCCTAAACATGTATCTTACATTTTGAAATTACAAATCTAATGCAGGTTCACTTATATCTTAGAGATCACATGGATCAATTCAATAATATTCATAATCCACCTCCACACTCTCCATCTCCACCACCTTCACCTCCGCCTCCACCCACTCCACCTCATAACCCCCCACCTCCACCACCTGAAACCAATGGGGCTTGCTTGCAAGCACAAATTAATGCCGATATTAGAACCATTTAGGATCAAATCAACATTATTCAAAATGAAGAATGTATCCCACTACCTTTGAGGATGTTTGCATCTAGGATGCAAAATATTGTTGATACTGTTAAGGCCATGGAAGGGGTCATAGATGAGCATCGACGATGGCTAGAGGAGAGGAGAAAGTCTGATTCTGAAAAGGAAAACACAAAGAAATGAAGATATGTAGTAGAGAGCCACAACACTTTATAAATTAAGACAATGATCTTATAGTTATGAATTTATGAATTTGGTTCGATTAATATTTTGTGTGATGGATATTTTATGTGATGTGATGTATATTTTGTGCGATGGATGGATATTTTGTGTGATGGATGGATATTTTGTGTGATGAATTTATGAATTTGGTTGCATGGATATTTTTTAGTGTTGAATTTATGAATATAATAACTTATCATGATGAATTTATAATAGTACATGTATATTTTATGACTATCTACTACATCATGATTTCTCCTATTGGAAAAATGTAATTTATATATGCATTAGACATAAATGATATTTTGTGAATGTCTCAAGTTTATTTTTTAGTATGTGCATGTATTAAAATTATATAGTTCTAGATCTTAAATTTTGAAAATTGTATGTACACATAGTTTAGTTGAATGATGTATGCATGCATTATGCATTGTATTTTTTATTTTAAATGTATGTACATCTTAAATTTTGAAATTTGTATGTCGTGCTCAAGTTCAATCAATGTATGTATGTGTATGTATATGCATGCACATCCTATTTAAACAAATTTGTACGTATGTTTAAAATTTAGCTATTTCTTATAATTTTGTAAGTTTGTATGTTAATTTTGTATAATTCAATGTAGGTGAACACTTATATATATTGTTGGAAACAAAAGGGTAGATAATTGAGAGGGGGGAATTAGTTGTCATAGAAATTTAAACTTATTAAACTTATTCAACTTATTCTCAGATTTGATTAATAACCATGAAAGCATAAATCATCAACACATTAGAAACACATATAACACCAAGATTTTTTACGTGGAAACCTTGTTAGGGGAAAATCCATGGTGGAGGTTAGTCCACAAGATTATACCTTGTTAAAAGTATAAAGAAGAAAATGGGAATGCACATGCATTTAGGCACACTACCTAGAGCTCACTACTCAAATACAACAAGGCTTACTGCCCAAAGGAAGACACACTATCTTATAGAAACAATTGGATTACATTTGCAAGAATTAGAACTGAGAAAATAGCATATGCTAATGCCTAATTATAGTTCTGGTTAAGCACATGAACACTTCTTCACACTCTGCTCACTCTCCACAAATAGAGATTACATCGACTACATGTCAGCCTCAATTAAATAATAAAATGTGTACAAAATGTTGGCCCAAAACATAAATAATTATCAATGCAAATCAACCAATGTCAGCCACAACATAGTGAAGACCCAAAACAAAGTCCTCAAACACGAAAAACCTTCAAAAATTATTCCTTGAAGATTCACAACACGCTACAATCACCTTGTTGGATATGAACATGAAAAAAATGAACACACAAGAGAAAATCACCAATCACGAGCACACTGATCAACGAATCAACAACACAGATAAAGAACAATCTAGAAACATCCACAAGCATCATGAATCACCAGAGAGGCATCCACAACAACTCAAATTACTAGAATCACATCATCTTCATTTAGGAACACCAATTAAAGCAATAAAATAACTGTCAAAACACAGATACTCATAACTCAATCAAATCTTCATGCAAATCTCTGAAACTTTACATGGATAAACTAGATACATTAAAAAACAAACCCTTTGATCCACAACCTCTGATTATCAACATACTGAACTAGCCAACATACTAAACTTCACTGCATCACTGACAACTTGCAACTCATTTTATTACAACTTTCTCAATATCCTCGACATATACAACCTTTAAGAAATGAATGCCAATAGTGTTGACATCAATGAAAACCACATATCAACAACATCCAACATAGATATCATGGGTCAATTTGAAATTGATGATATCATCAATCCACTACCTTAGTAAACTCCACTTCCACCCCCTCCACCCCCCCTCCACCCTGTCCACCTCATATCCCTCCTCCACCACCCACTGGATCAAATGAGGCTCGCTTGCAAGCACATATCAATGAACATGTGGAATCCATTAAAAAAAAAATCAATGCTATGCAAAATGAAGCATTAGTTGCACCACATGTGAGACGTTTTGCATCTGCGATGCAAAACATTGTCGATGCCATTAGGAATATCGATTTTGACTTAGATAGGCATCAACAAGATAGAGAGGAGATGAGACGATTTTATGCAGATGGTCTCTCATATAAGCAAATTTTAGACCTAAAAATAACAAAATCCCATCTAGCCCCTTATTTTATCGACCCTAATACTCAGTAGCCCATTCCTACCACTAAATCTAGAATATCTATGAGGTGGAGTATACATCCACAAATGACTGCATATTTTTTGGATTGATGGTCTATGGTATTTGACAATCCACCAAATGATAATTTGGAGGTCCCATTATATTTTTTGAGGAAACTATATGTAGAGTTTGTTTTGGGGCAAAAGCCTAATTATTTTGATTTTAAATCATTTCAAGGTGTTGGTGGCAACATGCCACAATAGAGGTTAGGGGAAAGGGTTGATCCCCAATGCCTTGTGCATGCACAACCCCTTGTGTCTCCTCTTGGTCTTGCCATTCCCACACCTATGCATCAACGTGCGATTGTATTGACATTATGATCCTTGAGTATGCTTGCAGTAGACCTTGATCAACATGCTTCTGTGATTGCAACGAGGGAGCATAGAGACTGCGATGATGGAGGAGAGTTACATGGAGTTGGTCCTAGTACCACTCAATGAGTGTCAACTCCACATGTATGTACTAGTTTCCATCAGATATACTATGGACTTGATCAGGTCACATCCAGTTTGGGTGGACGTGGAGATTTTGGTTGATCATCTAGTTGCCTCGGTTCATTCAAAAAATTTCTTACTACAGAGCATCACCCCGAGGGCAGTGCAACACATGTATAAATAAGCATCTACATGTTGAATTTAAAATAATTTTAATGAACATATATATCAAAAAAAAAATTCAATACATTTTAACAATCAAACTATTTGGTGTCATCTCTGACACTAACGATGGGGAAATCATCTACACTGCGAGTACATATGTTGACACCAGTCCTATTTGGCAACCCTTATGGGATATTTTGATTTCAAATTTTTAAATTTTATATGAAATATTTTTAGCTTGACTTTTAAATTTATAATTCAATCATGAACATATGTTTTAAATATTTATGTTAGATCAGGGGAGTCAATCAACTTCCATGTCGATTCCACCCAAGGGGTTTTCAAGTGATCCTCCATTATTGAGTGTCACAGATTAGGGACAGGTACATTTATATTGTAAATTATTTAACTTACATTACTATAGTTACAATTATGAATTTTGAATTCACTATATATCAAATGTGCATGTACACTTGTAAATATTATAAGCGTTAAATGTCTATATGTATGTCTAGGTTGATATGAAAATGAGAATGTGCATCAGAAAAACATTAGATGTTGTGGCTACTCGTGAGGCCTTTGAATTTTAGGTTGTTTAAAAAAGTTTCTACACAAAATGTGCAAACTTGAATATATATATTTTAACCTAATTCAAGTATACATGCTTTAAATTTGATCTTGTAGGAATTTGTTAGTGCGATTTTCTACCATGACTCGACCATAGTTACACCTCTAGGAGGACTTGCAGAGTAGGCTCCATATGTCATGGTAATTTAAATTTTTGATTATATTTAAATCAATTACAAATTATACATTGTGAATAACTTTAATTAAATTTAAAATTGAATAACATTCTTTTTCTTTTATAGCATGAGACACATCTTGAAGCTGAGCATGTACAAATAGGTCCTGGAATAGAGGGTGCACAACCTCATATGGTACAATTTAAATATGATAATTATAAATTAGATTGAATTAAATCATTTTTAATTGTAGACTTTCATCTAATTTCAACTTTCTTTCTCTTTATATGTAGATTGATTTAGAGAAATTAGAGGTTGGTCCAGGTTCGCTAGAGCATCCAGACCTAGATGCCATGGTAATTTAATTTTATGATGAATTATAAATTAAATTTCCATTAAATCATTTTTAATCATCTTACATCTGATTTCATCTTTCTCTTGTACAGAGTGGTCTAGGTCATCCACATAGTCTACATGGTATGAAGAGGTCTCTTGATTATAGAGATGATATGAGTTAGACATGATTTCATGGGTTGTATTTGATTATTTCATGGACTACACATTTGGTTTCTCATGGACTTAATATTTTGTTTCATGGACTTTATTTCATGGGCTGTACTCTTATGGACTAATATATATTGGTTTGATGGACTTAATATTTTGTTTCATGGAATTTATTTCATGGGTTGTACTCTTATGGACTTAATACATATTGGTTTCATGGACTTAATAATTAGTGATAATTAGTCAATGTTTGAACTTGTTTAATTCATGTCCTAATAGGATGTCTTAAGGGGTCCTAATACATAGGTTATCTAATAAAAGAAGAAAATAAATAATAATCTACAAACTTGAAAGCAATACGCTTATATACCACAAAGGGTGAATTTTAAGAAATAAACAATACCATACAAGATTAGAGAACAAAAGCATTAATAAATTCTATAAAATAAACATAAATACCAATAAAAATACAATGAGGTTTTCCAAAAAAATTGTTCTATAAGTATACACCATATTTCCTAGTTCTTTTACAACATGAAATTAAAGATTAGTTATACAACTTAATTATCCAAAAATAGGCTAAAGTTTTGAAATTAAATCATGTACTCTCGTATTTACAAATCATGCAAAGTGTTGGAGAAAACTTAAGAACATAAAAGTCCTCTTGATCTCATGTTCCACAAAAAACACTAATTTATAAGTTGTCAAAACAAATAATAACATCCAACAAAAATACTACAACATTCTTCCTCTATGTCCACCCTTTCTTTTGGTACTGTCTGTTGGAATGGGAGTCACATCCTTTGTCAAAAGAGACAACTAAGTTAATCTACAGGTTTCCATGTAATTGGAAACATCCTAAACCAAATAATTTTAAAATACAAATCGAATAATAGAAAACATCTTCACCTATGGACGTCTTAAGGGGTCCTAAAAGGATGTCTTAAGGGGTCCTAAAAGGATGTCTTAAGGGGTCCTAATAGGAAATCTTAAGGGGATCAAAGAAGAGTATAATTAAGTACAAATATTAAGTGATATAAACAAGTATTAGACTTTAGGGTAACTCATCATAACAAATGATATAATTAAGTATAATATATAGGATATGTCCTAATACAACATCTTAATGGGATCAAATAAGAGTATAATTAAGTACAAATATTAAGTGATATAAACAAGTATTATACTTCAGGGTGACTCATCATACCAAATGATATAATTAAGTATAATATTTAGGATATGTCCTAATATGACGTCTTAAGGGGATGCCTTAAGGGGTCCTAATATGACGTCTGAAGGGGATCATATAAGAGTATAATTAAGTATAAATATTAAGTGATACAAACAAGTATTATACTTTAGGTTGACTCATTATAACAAATGATATAATTAAGTATAATATTTAGGATATGTCCTAATACGACATCTTAAGGGGTCCTAACATGACATCTTAAGGGGATCACAAAAGTAATCACAATTGATATAATTTATTTAACAATAATTTATACATGATATTTAGTGATTATACAATCAAATATAAAGTTTCAAAGTAGGAAAACATGCACATTTAACAAAAAATATATATAGAATATTGATTTTGATACATAAAAGTACATAGAGTATAATTGTGTATGTACATGTATTTGTAATTTGTACAAAATGTTTAATTGTGTAAGTATGTATGTACATATATGCCAAATTAAAACAAAGTTTACAAAATTTGGCTATGCCATCTCAAGAAAATCTGAAACTTGTGCCCAAAATGTAGTAGGTCTTCACACCACCTGATACCAAAAAGTTACAAGCAATATTAATGAAATCATCAAAATACACATATTTTAATTTATATAAAACTATCTATATGTACACAACTCAAGTACCTATATTTAAAAGTATTCCACACATGTGTGTAGGTTGAATTTGCATCCTCTCCTTTTTTTTCAAAGTATGAGGTCAATGCAATGATGGCTTAAGGATACAAAAAAAGATAATAAATCAATTTTAACTATTAATGTGCAAGCAATATCAATATATAATCAAAAAATGTATTTAAATATAATTTAACTAATAATTACCTATTTTTACCAAGTATTCCATATTGTCTAGGTTGAATCTATATGGACTCTCCTTTTTGTGATGATGGCTTAAGGATCTATACAAGGCCAATTTAAATCAATTTCAACTAATAACACACTTGAGCAATATGAAAACATGTATTTAATCTATTTAAAAGGACAATATAAAACTAAAACTATATTTACTTGTATTTACTTACTCCATTGTACCATCTGCATCCTCTCTCTTTTGCAACACATTTATGATTGTCTCATACTCTTCCATAGAAATTGTCCATAGCACTTTATTTGAAGGTCTTCCATGATACTGATCTAGTTTTATATTTGTTGCCACCACCAAATGTGAATAGTGTAAAATATTTTTATGTGTTTCATAATCTTCGAATGCAGGCAAACCATTCTTCCTTATCCATTATTTTTGTAGCCAAGTTCCAACAACCACCACCGATCCTATTGGAAAACATGAAAACCATAATAAAATAAGTTCTCAAAATTTTCTTAAGGGTATCAAAGACTTGTTCTAAATTTTTTTTTAAGGGGATCAAAAAATTGTTATCAAAATTTTCTTAAGGGGATCACCATACCTGTTGGATAATGATAGCCATCATCATCTTCTCAAGGTGCTATTAACTCACGTTTAGTCTCCACACAACAAGCCAACCAATGTTCTATTTCCTCTTCATTCCCCTTAGGTGAAAAAACAACATACACGTGTCCTACAAACAAAATTTGATTTAATAACTTGTGCATATCCATATAAATAATTTAGTATTACAAAATAACTTAATAAAGTGAAATAAAATGAATTAAATTACCTTCTTGTACAATTTTTTTCATATCAATCATGTTCTTGTGTAGGTGTCAACGATCTTTGCTCCCACTCGTCAACCCATTCTCTATTTTCACATGCTTCCCAATCTCCTAAGATACAAAACTAACAAAAAAAATGTAAGCTCCCTTGTCTAGATAGTCCATGTGCTTCGTGTTGAACTATTAAATGAATGCCATTTAGTAGATCCACTAATTGTCTCATAGTCATGTCTAGGTAGAATTTTCTCTTCTTCAACAAACCAAAAGAATCGACGAACTATAGAGTAATCACTTGAACCAAGTGTAGATAGTCTTGTATTGCACCAATCCACAATCCCACGTGCATCTTTAAATTTTAGTGCATCCTCAAATTTCAATTGTTCTCTAGCAAGAATTCTTTTGACACATGCACCGGCTCCATCATGTTCTCCTTTACCATACCCAGCTTCAAAAAAACTCCATTTATGTTGGACATTAAGTTCCTTGTGAACCCTACTTAACCAATAGAACATTCGAGCATTCTTGAACTGCCCTCATACAATTATCTGACCATATGAGGTGTTCTGTCATCTGGATTCCACTTCTCTTAAATTTCTATAAAATATATTGAAATGGTATTGAACAAACTCTAACGAGTGTAACCGGTTGTCACTCAAATAGAAATGATACTCCCTCAAAAAATTTCTATCATCCTTTGTGCTATCATCTGCATGTCTATAAACAATATGGACAAACATAACTACTTGCACTAAATTATAATATTGTGATTGAATTTCCTCTTGCAGAGCTAGAGTATAATTTTTTGCAAAATCAACCACTGATAGTATAGTACCAATTGGAAATGTGTTTCTACATGCGTAAAATTGGCCCATCAAGCATGTTGAGAGTGCATGTCATATTTTGGTATAATATTATTCTTAAATTCACTAATGAATGCATGTACACTAACTTTTTCTGTAACTAAATCACAACACTTTCCTATTTTTCCATCTTTTAAAGAATAGTCAACATTCTTAAATATTTTAACATCTACTAATTGTTGTCCAAAATCATTATCAACACTTTCATGCATACAAATCTTAAGAATGAAAGATTTCCACAACTAGTGCATTGTCTAGAAATATAAGAACTTAAATAAAACAATTTACCATTAGACTTTCACAAAACAAACTTGATATAAACTCCACTATTGTTTCAGGTGGCATATTAAAACCACATTCTTGCATAATCATGTTAGTATGCAAAGTACAACGTATATATCAAAAAACATCATAAAAATAACAAAATTAAACATACGTTTTACAACAAGATATTCGTTGCTTATTAATTTTTTCATACCAGGTTTTACATTTTTCAAAAGACCTTTGACTTATTTTAATATTACCAGGTAACACTAAATCACCACAAAATTTTCTATAAAATTCAGTTTGTGTTGTATCTAATAGGTGTTTTGGATGAGGATCGTGAACTTTGGACCCCACTCTTAGTTTTAAAACATCTCTAGCATTAGATGATACCCTAGTATTATCATGCCAATATTTTAAATCAAAGATTTAATTTGAACATTCAATTTCATGTCAAACCTCAGGAGTCGACCACTAAAACTCCAACATTGGTTAATTGGATCATTTTCTATACTCTCTCTTCTTTTTGCCACTCTTAGCAATGCTTTAGGATGTATTTGTAGAACTTCACTAATATTGCTTACCATTCTCTTATTCAAAGTTGCTTTATTAACTATAGTAGTTGTTATAACTCTTCTTACTACATTTTTATCTTTAGATCGACTATTTTTTCCAATAGATTGAATGACACTATTAACAATAGACATAGCATGCTTTAATGATTGATCTTTTCTTCTTGGTTTAACAAAAAAGCCTAACTTTTTCATTAATTTTTTCATTTTTTGCATTCTTATCAATTGCATCATTAGTTGACATTGAAATTCAAGTTTTTTACGATAAAAGAATTTTTTGTATATTCTATTCGCATGTGTTCTTATTTTCCTCCAAGAAATCTTACCAGGAAGATTATCCAAAACATCACTTTCAATTTTTTTTAAAATATTTTCATTAAATTCAACATCACATCCTAGATTTTCATTTTCATTGTCAACTTCAAAACAATTTTCATTTTCATTTTCAACAACATTTAAATGATTTTAATTTTCATTTTCTAATTTATTTTCAACAAATTCTATAAAATTTTCATCTCTTTGAATATTATCAATGTCAACATCGTTAAGTCTAACATCTTATAAAACTTCTACAAAAAAAATTTCCATTTCACTAAAATGCGGATTTGAAGACGTACTTGGATTTGTGCCTATTGAAACATTCTCCATAGTATTGAAAGAGGGATTTGAAGACATACAAGGACTTTTTTGTATAATCATATTATTTTCCAAGTTTACTTCTTGCAAATTAGCTTCATCTACAACCATGGTCTCCTCAATGTTTTTATCTTCAGTAGTTGTGGAATTGGATGCTTCAACATTATTCATTGATCAAATCCTCATTCTTCTATCTCTTTCCCTTTTTGCTTCTTTATATTTCCTTGTTTGAATTTCTTCGAGAGTCAATGTCTTCCTATATTTCCTCTTATTACGAGCTTGTGAACTCGTGATTATAAAATTCTCAAGCACAAATGAATCTCAATAGTGAAAGTCTTCCAAAAATTCAATCCAAATTGCAAGTTGAAGACCTATAAAGACAAAATTCCTCCTCTTTTGTTCCTCCAAACGAGTAGAAAACAAACACAATTCCACTTAAAAGATTGTTTACACGATGCCTCCTTTCAAAAATTCAATCCAAATTGAAATTTGAAGACCTATAAAGACAAAAGTTTTCCTCTTTTGTTCCTCCAAACGAGTAGAAAACTAACACAATTCCACTTTAAAAACTATTTACATGATGCCTCCTTTGAAAAATTCAATCCAAAATGCAAGTTGAAGACTTGTAAAGATAAAAGCTGATAGAAAATAGCCCGATATGTCACAGTCGGCTGTACATGTGAAGTTGCAGACTTCACAGTAAAAATTTTTCCAGTAAATTTAAAAAAAAAGGGTAAAAGGAGAAATAGGATCCCGTTTCCCTGTCAATGGTCTGAACATTTAATATTGGGAAATGGGATCCCGATTTACAAAACGGGATCCCGTTTTGTAAACAGGATCTCGTTTCTAAAAATTTGAACTTTCCCTTGCTTTGTGGTCAGGTTTTTGGCTTGTATTCTGGTTCAGAAAAAGCATCGGGGATCCAAACCTAGGCCTTCAACCTGGTTTGACCTGCAAGTTGAAGGTCCTGACAATGTCATAGAAAAATAGTGACTTTGGACATATGGCTTACGACTTTTTTTGTAGAATTTTTCAATGAAATTAAAACTCATTATAGATGAGATAGTGCAAATTCAAAATATGTAAATTTTATTGCAATTGGATTATTTATTCTATTTTCAATTAATTTATGATGAAACTGGTCCATAAAATTGAAATATTAGGGTTTTTTACTATTTTAATAACTTTTTATTAAAATATTTTTTTTGTAAAACAAATTGCACATGAATGTACTTTAGAAAATTCTTTTCAATTTAAAAAAAATAAAAAAATGATAATTTTAGGTCATCTTATGTGTGACGTACACAACGATTTTTCAAAACGACAAATGTGACAAATAAAAAATTAACAAAAAAAATATTCAATAAAAAATTACAAAAAATATCAAAAAGGTGCTTCAACGAGTTACAAATCTTTTCCCAAAATGATATAGAAAATTATGATAATTTAGGTCAAAATATGGATGACGTACATATGCATGGTATGGTAAAAAGAAAGACTTTTAAATAGTGGTTTTTAGAAACCCCTATTGAAAATCAATTTGTGGCATCTGGGTATTGAAATAAATTACATATTTGGAAACTCGACTCCGAGTACTACATTTTATAAGTAGTGACTTTTTTGAAGATTCCATTTCTAAGTGCTTCAAATTTTAAGGTCAAATGTGTCAAATTCTGAAAATCAGGGAAAACACTTCCACTTTTTGGCCAAAAAGTGAACTCAACTTCTTGCCAACACCCTTAGAGAGCATGAATTTTGTGAATATCATTGAGTACAAGGAAATAAAACATCCAAATACACAAGACTCAAAAAATCAATCCAAGATCTCATTGATCGCAAGGAAATCACCACTAAAGCCCAAAAGTCACTGAACAAACAACTTGGTATATATAAAAAACCTTTTCCTCAACACAATGATGGTAAATATTTTGTATCCTATAACATTGCCCTCTACACCCATAACAATCATATCTCATATGATTTTTTTATTGATCACATTGAACAAAGTCCTACCCAAATAGCCACTATATAACTATCAAAGCCTCTAATTGTGTCATCACTACCCACTATGGTTGAGTCAACATCCAAGGAGCCTCATTCTCCTCCCCATCTACAAACAAATATAACCTCCTTGAACACATAGATAAAATTCCAGCACAAATATCTATTCTTGAGCTACTTAGAACCTCTCCCATGCACAAAGAACTCCTTGAAAAATCCCTCCAAGAATTTCATTTCCATAATAAAATTAATATTGATCAATTTCAAGTCTTGATAGGGAACTTATCTTCTCCATAGTTCCTCATGTTTATCACGAAAGACTTTCCTTCCATCGATCCATCTCACAACAAACCACTTCACATTGAAACTCTTATCCATAAAATCATAATCAAGTGTGGTCTAATAGATGGTGGACCAATAATTAATGTTTAAACCTTGAATATGATAAAAAAATTAGGATATTTCGATGATGTTGTTGATCCTCAAAATAAGATTACCTTAGAAGCCTATGTTGACATCGAACGTGAACCTAAAGGTGCCATAAAGTTACCCATCCAAGTTGGACTAGTCACTATGGAAACTACATATTTAGACATTGATCTCCCAAAAATATTCTTCTTGGTCATCCATGGATCCTGGCCATGTAAGACATCCCATCAACGTATCACCAATGCACCAAGTTCCCACACAATGGAATTGAAGTGACTATACTTACTAACCAAAAACCATTTCAATATTGCAAATTCTTGGAAAGCAGTAATGTCCCTTCATAGTTTGTCCAACCAATACTGAAGCATCCTCTTCCTTGCACATTGAGCCTTCCTCACTGAAATTCTCCTCCACTTCTCACACTATCCTATATGTCAAGGCTAAAATCAAATACATTGGATGTAGAGAGTATGATTTTCATTCCTCTTTCCACATAGGACAACTCCCACTCTCCCCTAAAAATTATGGTCAACCTAAGCCATTGATACCATCATCTTAAACAATAATCCAAAGTGCACCCACCCCCTTTCAACATTGGGGTACAATGGACAAATAAATTATTGAAGAGGATATCTCATCCTAGTTATATAAAGATTAAGAAGATGAAGAATAAAATCTAAACTTGATCCACTTACATTATTTATCCTAAAGGTTTTCCCATACACAATGTCATATGATACAAAGGAAAGGGTCTTGGAAAAGAAGAACATGGAATATTAGAACCATTGAAGTTGATAAAAAATGCTAAGCATTGAAGATTGGGGTGTGAACCTCCAAATATTATACCTATTAAGCCTAATTGTAACCCCATTAAGTAGTGCAAACATCCTTTGATATTAACAACACTGATAAACATACCCAAAAAGACTTTGTCAAATATATCACCCACCTATTCCAAGATTCACATATCTTTACCATCTCATCCAAATCCTTCCCTTTCATCCACCTCATAGACTTGGACTGATAGGTGCCACCTATTATAGATACATCTCAAAACAACAAGGTTATCATTGTATGTACAAATTTCTAGAAGTATTTGCCAATCAGAGATCAAAAATAAAGTCAAAGAAGGAAAAACAAAGACACACCCTCTAGTAAAAATCTCAATCAAACACTATTGGTCTATGAAAATTTCAAATTCAAAAATACAATCAAGAAAAAGCATAATAGGTCGATCTCTACTAATTATCCACTTTCTAAAATAACTGGGGCATCTGCAAAATTTATAAAAGCAATATGTTAAGATGTGAATTTTTTTTTCCTAAGTCTCCATCATCCTCATCTCCCCATAATAGCCCCACTTCACCCAAATTATTCTATTCAC
>VDFB02216677.1:0-11357 GCA_007258455.2 Sequoia sempervirens
AAGTTTTTATTTTGAATCATTTTGGTTTCCCATATGCATTAGTATGTGATAATGACCATACATTTTCCTCACTCAAATTTTTTGGTTAGTATGTGATTATAAAATTTCCCTCAAGTTTTCATCCAACTACTACCCCTAGGGAAATGGCCTGGCAGAATCGACGAACAAAAACTTGATCACTGTGATTAAAAAATTGCCAAATAGGAATCCCAAGGATTGGCATACCCAGTTCCATTTTTCCCTTTGGGTAGATCACACACACCACAAGGCTGCCCCTGGTGATTCCCTGTTCCACCTCGTTTATGGCTTAGAACCTACATTCCTAATCCACCTAAAAAATCCCCACCCTCCAGTTCATTAATGATTTTTACGAAGAGGGGGATCGTAGAGAAGCTTGCTTGGCTGAGTTGTTACACTTAGATGAAGTGTGTGATCATGCTATAGAAATTTTTTCCAAACATCAAGGTGTAGTTAAAAGATAGTTTGACTGCCAAGCCAAAATCAAGGCCTTTAGAATCATTGATCTAGTCCTATGTTGGGACAAGGCCCACGAGAAGAAAGGGGGTCATGAAAAATTTGACAAGTTGTGTCTTGGCCCCTTTTAGATTGCTAAAATACTTGGAGACAATGATTTCCACCTAAAGACCTTAACTTGTGAATATGTCTCATTGCATGTCAACAAGCAGCATCTAAAGCATTACTTCCAAGCCTAAGCTCCTTTGGATTTGTTCCTGTAAATACCTGTATATAGGATAGTTTAGGTTGCTTTTTCTTTGCGTTTTCTTGCCTTGCTGCTTTTCATTGCTTTTCTTTGTTTTTGCTCATTTCCCAACTATTTTTATTTGATGAGAGTGTTCTTCATTTCTATGGAGGTGGCCAAAACTAGCGCTAGAAGGACGGCCATCTAAGTTAAGTTGGATCGAGGTGATTCACTCTCCCTTGAGAGGTCCCAAATAATCTTAAGCTCTACTCCAAACAAAGGGAAATTTAAGGAATTATAGCCTCCAATAAGGGCTAGAAGAACTAAGAGAGAGGATGTGGCTTCTTCTTCATCTTTCATTACATCCACTTCACCTTCACCTTCACCTCCCTTCTCCTTACATTCACCTTAGACTCAATAGAATTCCTTCACCTTCACTCATTCTACTCAGTCATACCACACTGCTTTCCCATCTCTTCCTTCCCACAGCCAGGGTGCTCCCTCTTTCCCTACCCTCCAAGTCCAAGGTGCAATCCTAACTATCACTACCTGTATGCAACCCCAGGTTACTATTCAACAAAAAATACCACCTCTACCTCCCCTCATGGCTTGGCTTGGGAAAAATCCTTCTTCGTTGCACTTCAATGCTTACCATGACACACCTAAGAATCTTGAGAGATTTTGTTTGAAGTTCAATCCTCGAGATCCATAGAGGATGACTGAAGAAGACATCAAGATATTCCAAACAACATTGAATGATCTGATTTAGGATCTAAAATGATTGCTTAAAGAATGCATAACAATTACAATTACAATCTCCAAATTACTAAAATGAAATCAACACCATAACATAATTAAACTAATGGAATTGAGAAAAAGACATAATTCAGAAGGAGACAAGAAAGAGAAAATGCAAATAGCTTGATAACGAAGTTCAACGTAGAAATGACTATGTCTCTGGGTCCCTCTCCAAAGAGTAGACCGATCTGATTGATATCTTCAAAAATTCAGCATTACAATAGCTGGCAAGCTCTTCCCTTCAAGCACGACGAAATTCCAACATTCTCCCAACATACAGGAACAACAAAATATATCCCAAAATGCTCTAAGTCTCCAATACTTGAGGAATTCTCAATTGCCCCTCTAAGCCTCTAATCTCCCCTTTTTATACAAAAAATTTACTCAATTTGGTTAACAACCAAATGATTTACAAAATCCACCTTATCTCTCCATTTTTACATAAAATCTTAATAATCTCCTTTACATAGATAAATTAACAATAATATCCCTCTTTAAAAATTCCAAGCCCCTAATTTTATTCTTTTCGGGCATTTTTTGTTATAAAATAAATCTTGATTTATTTTGTTGGGGTGGCAAATTTAATTGTTTTAGGAAAAAAATATTGAAAATCTCCTTAAATGTGCGGATTCCACCTTTATGGAAGGCTCCCCACAAAATGTGGGCCATCCCCATGTTAGGTGGCACCCCCACTTTAGGTGGGTCACCCCCCATAACATGGTTGGCGTTCCCACATAATGTGGTTTGCCCCCCATGTGTGGGTGGCTTCCCACATAAAGTGGGCGCCCCCCTTAATGGGTGGGTTTTATCCCCTTTTTTAGGAGTTTCATTTTATACATTTTTTTTTTTTAAAATATTTTGAATTATTTTTCTCCCAAAACATTTTCCAAATGGAGGATTGAGGAGATGACAAGTGTCAAGGGCTGATTGGCCATTGTGCTGACTGGGCATTGACATCATCAGGTTGACCCAGATTTTGACCATCTGTAACTTCGTCATACGGACTCCATTTTTCATGAAACGAACTTCGTTAGAATCGTGATGATGAACACTACACAATGGTGTTAACTTTGGCCAATTTTGACAACTTTGATTTTTTCCCTTTTTTCTGGCCTATTTTTTGTGGGTTGACCATAGGTTTGACCTTACATATTTTGAGCTTCAAAACTCTGATTGACTCCGTTAGAGTTGCATTGGAGTCAGGATTTCACCCTCTCGCTGATGATGTCAATTCTAAAGATAAAGGAGAAACTTCAATTTTTGACGAAGATCCTCCAGATCAGTCCTCCCCACTAGAGAGCTTTTGGACCTTTGAAAGCTTGATTACTCAGAAAGTAAGTGAGGATAAAGTTCCCTCACTTTATTAATCTCCATCCATTTTTCCTTGCTTGGATTCATCCCCTTCAATCCCACTCTGAGGTACTCAACTGCTCCCCTTCGTGAAGTCCTAGTTTTCCTATCTAGGATGATGTCTTCAAGAAACTCTGACATGTACTCTAGTGAAAGATCATCAACTGATGGAACCTAAATGTTAGTCTCCTCATCCAATATCATCGGAGGTTCATACAAATTCAAGTTCTCAACATTAACAACTGAATAGATCTGCATGTACGGAGGAAGATTAAGGTGGAAGGCATTGGTTCCAATATTTTCCAATATCTCAAAGGGACCATACCAAATTGGCTTGAGCTTCCTTCCTTCACCTTGCATTCTTTCCATGCTAATATGTAACCAAACATGGTCACCGACTTGAAAATGATGATTAGTGTGTTGTTTATCATGTCGAGCCTTGTATTTGGCTTGACTCTTTTCCAACTGTGCTTCCACTGCCTGATGGATAGCTTGGACTTTTTGGATGAACTTCAAAGCCTTCTCTGAATCATGGCATCCATCTTCAACATCATCTTTCCCAAAATAAAAATCCATTGGAGTCTTTGGCACATAATCGAAACAAGTCTCAAAAGGAGACCTCTTTGTAGAAGAGTGTATTGCATGGTTGTAAGCATGCTGCACATAGTGAAGACTCTCATCCCACAATTTGGGATGCTTGTTGCAGTAGCCTCTGAGTAGATGCACAACTGTCCTATTTACTACCTCTATCTATCCATCGGTCTGTGGATGGAAGGTTGTGCTCTTCTTTAGTCTAGTGTCCATGAGTCCCCACAAAGCTGACCAAAATTCCCCTAGGAATCAAGAATATCAATCCGATACAATAGAAGTAGGTAACCCAAAATGAACCAATACAAATTGGAAGTACATTTGAGCTATCAGTTCAGCAGTGACTTGCTTTTTACATGGCATTAAGAAACACATTTTTCTAAACCGATCAACTACTACATAAAGATAATCATGACCCTTCCTAGACATAGGTAAACCCCCAACAAAATCCATAGACATACTTTCCCATGGATGAGATGGAATAGGTAATGGTGTGTACAACCCTAGTTTTCTATTACTTGGTTTACTAGTTGCACACATAATACAACCTTTAATGTATTTGGCTACAGTTTCCTACATTTTAGGCCAGTAACAATATTTTTGTAATTAACTATTTTACTTACCCCAAAATGTCCTACAATCAAAGAAGTGTGATCTTCACAGATTACATGTGCTTGTTCATCTTTTGGAACACATAACTTTCCCAAATGATACAAAAGTTTATCCTGCACATAGTAATATTTCTTTCCTATCTGTTTGCCTACAATTAAAGCTAAATAAAAATCCTTAAGGTTTTCATCATTAGCATATTGTTCCTGAAAGCTTTCATGCACCATGGAACTACCTTTAAGGATGATAAAAGTATTCATAATAGGAGGCCTAGAAGGCATATCTGCTACTCTCTTATGGGTACCTTTCTTGTACTTAATTACTAAGTGAAACTGTTACAAAAATCCCATCCATCTAAAATGCCTACTTTGTTGCAGTTTAGACTGTGATTGCAAGTATTGTAGTGGTTGGTGATTAGTGTGGATTACAGTTTCTTTCCCCATTATGTAATGTTTACATTTCTTAACACTCTGAACTAATGCATAAAGTTCTTTATCATAAGTAGGATAGTTACTTACTACTCCTGAAAAGGTTTCAGAGTGGTAGCAGACTGGTTTACCTCCTTGCATAAGAACAACTCCCATGGCAAACCCACTTGCTGGTGTAGATCTGGTAAAGCCAGAACTAGTGTAGTTCTTAACTTTTCCTTCAAACTGTTTAAGGCCTTTTGTTGTGGACCTCCCCACTGAAAAGTTGTCTTTGTACTTGTTAATGCGTGTAATGATGATGCAATGTAGGAGAAGTTTGCAATGAACTTTCTCTAGTACTACACTGCACCTAAGAAACTTTTGACTTCTATTACAGTACTTGGCTTAGGCCAGTTTACAATAGCTTCAACCTTTGCAGGGTCTACTTTCAATTGACCATTCCCTATGACATAGCCTAAGTACACTAGAGATGTCTTTGCAAATTCACATTTAGACATCTTTACATAAAGTTTTTCTTTTCTCAAAACATCAAAAATTTTCTTTACATGACTTACATGATCATCCCAAGACTTGCTAAATATAAGAATATCATCTAGATAGACAATGACAAAATCATCAATGAAAGGACGAAAGACATCGTTCATGACTCTCATGAACATGGCAGGTGCATTACAAAGCCCAAAGGGCATAACCAACCATTCATAAAGTCCCTGTTTTGTCTTGAAAGCAGTTTTCCAAATGTCATCTTCTGCAATTCTAATCTGATGATAACCACTTCGCAAATCTAATTTAGTGAAATAAACTGCATGTTTCAACTAATCAAGTAAATCATCAATTCTTGGAAGAGGGTACCTATTTTTTACCGTTATCTTGTTCAGGGCGCGGTAGTCAATGCACATTCTCCAAGATCCATCTTTCTTTGGAACCAACACAATTGGAGAACCACAAGGAGATGTACTAGGACAGATAACTCCTTTCTCCACTAACTCCTGAACCTGTTTCTTGATTTCCTCATTCTGCATAATGGACAAACGGTATAAGCTGATATTAGGCAATGGCACATCCTGCTGTAGCTAAATTTCATGTTGTATTTCCCTCTTGGGTGGCAACCCCTTTGGTTCCTGAAACAAGTCATCATAAGCAGAAACAATTTTGACCATTTCAACCTTGTTTTTTGGGTCACACCCCTTAAATGCCTCGGAGCTATCTTCTTCTTTGGCTTTTACAAGCATTAACACAAAGTTCTTACTAGAGTTGACTAACCTTTTCATTTGACCAGCATTAACTAGTGTGAGACTAGTCTTGACCTTGTGTGCACATACAACGTATTCTACCCCATCTTTAAAAAGATGATACTTGTTCTCCCCCCTATAAAAGATTGCCTTTCTATCAAACAAATAAGGACTCCCCAATACAAGCCCACAAATATCTAGAGGTACAACATCTACTTCTACTTCATCAATGAAATTAGCAGTGATGGAAAAACATAATTTGCACTGTTTTGTCACTTGCAACTGTGCATCATTACATACCCATACAAGTGGATAGGGCTTAGGATGAGGAGTAGTAGTTAGATTCAATTTCTTAACAACCTCTTCAGAAATCAAGTTGACTTGAGAGCCCGAATCAAATAGTGTATCAATCTTTGTGTGTTTAGTTACCACACGAATGTGGAACAGTTCATTCCATTGTTTATCAACTTTAGGAGTGGATACTTTACTTGCATTACTTGTACTTGCATTAGAAATACTTGCATCAGAAGAGAGAATTATACTTTTCCCTTTACCTTGGATCCCGACAGCAACGATCTTTGTCTCATCTCCAGAATCAGATCCAAGATCCTGTTGAATGATAGCAGTAGTAGTCTTTTGTTTGCCTTTATTGCCTCCAAATATTTTTGGCCTTGCTTCCGAATGCAATTTCCAGCACCTCGATTCATCATGCCCCTCTTTCTTGCAATGTGAGCATGTGGGTTTTTCACCCTCTTTCTTCACCGTAGTTGTCTTCTTTCCTTTACCTTTATCTTTTTCTTTATCTTTACCCTTAGACTTTCCATCAGACTTAGATGGATTTTTATCAAACTTATCAATGAATGATCCCTTACCTCTAGACTCTAAGTGGGTAGCTTGAACACAAACTTCATCAAGGTTATTGGGATTCAAAACCAAAATTGAATGTCTAAGGTAGGAATGAAGACCTCCTATATACTTCAACAAAGTATCCTGGGTGTACAATGGAACATCTAATGCAATATCCCTTTTACGAAATTCATGAGTGTACTCCTGAATGGACTGACCTTTCCCTTGCCTAAACATCTGCCAATTCATCATTAGTTGTTGCATGTAGCCTAAGGGATAGAATTGATTTTTAAGAGCACTTACAAATTCTGTCCAGGACAAGTTGACTTTACCATGTTGGGAGATTTCTGCTCTAGTCCTACTCTCTCACCAAGTTAGAGTTGTACCCCCTAACCGAAGAGTAGCAAGTTGGATCCTATCAGCATCATCTATGAGGTTTTGGACTCTACAATAGACTTCAACTTGTTGAACCCAATCATCTAGTTTTTTAGCATTTAATTCACCACAGTATTTTGGTAAGTCAAATTTTACATCCAACTTAATTTTGGGCTTATGTGCACCCTTAAAAGGATTAAAAGGAATAGAATGAGTAGAAGAAGGAGAAGAAGGAGAAGACAGAGAAGAGGGAGGAGAAGGAAAAGAGGGAGGTGTCTTCGGAGGCTCAGGATCATCTCCTAATTTCTTTCCTTTTCCTGCACGAGCTTCATGTCTCTGCATCTTTTCTTGCCTCTCCTAGAATAAGACTTCAACCATGGCCTTCATGTCGAGAAAAGCCTTCTAAAATTCCTTCTCACCAAGCTTAGAACTTTGTCCATCATTTGGATCTGCCATCTGTGTTTGTGAATGAGCTCTTCGTCTTCCAATCTCTGGATTAAACTCTTCAAGTTTTCCTTTGCCATGTTGAAGTTGGGAGCGTGTAAGCATTTGAATCTGCAATACTTAGTCAAAACATAGCTCTGATACCAATTTGATCTGATTTAGGATCTAAGATGATTGCTTAAAGAATGCATAACAATTACAATTCCAATCTCCAAATTACTAAAATAAAATCAACATCATAACATAATTAAACTAATGGAATTGAGAAAAAGACAGAATTCAGGAGACAAGAAAGAGAAAATGCAAACAGCTTGATAACGGAGTTTGTCGTAAAAAAATGACATCTCTGGGTCCCTCTCCAAAGAGTAGACCGATCCGATTGATATCTTCAAAAATTCAGCATTACAATAGCTGGCAAGCTCTTCCCTTCAAGCACGACGGAATTCCAACATTCTCTCGATCTACAGGAATAGCAAATTATCTCCCAAAACACTCTAAGTCTCCAACACTTGAAGAATTCTCAATTTCCCCTCTAAGCCTCTAATCTCCCCTTTTTATACAAAAAATTTACTCAATTTGGTTAACAACCAAATGATTTACAAAATCCACCTTATCTCTCCATTTTTACATAAAAATCTTAATAATCTCCTTTACATAGATAAATTAACAATAATATCCCCCTTTAAAAATTCCAAGCCCCTAATTTTATTCTTTCCTGGGCATTTGTTGTTACAAAATAAATCTTGATTTATTTTGTTGGGGTGGCAAATTTAATAATTTTGGGAAAAAATAATAAAAACCTCCTTAAATTTGGGGATTCCACCCTTATGGAAGGCTCCCCACAAAGTGTGGGCTACCCCCATGTTAGGTGGCATCCCCACTTTAGGTGGGTCGCTCCCCATAACATGGGTGGTGTTCCCACATAATGTGGGTCGCCCCCCATGTGTGGGTGGCTTCCCACATAAAGTGGGCGCCCCCCTTAATGGATGGGTTTTATCCCATTTTCTTAGGAGTTTAGTTTTATATTTTTTTTTTCATTTATTTTATTTTTGATTTTGATTTTTATTTTTTTTCCAAAATATTTTCCAAATGGAGGATTGAGGAGATGACAAGTGTCAAGGGCTGATTGGCCGTGGCACTAACTGGGCATTGACATCATCAGGTTGACCCAGATTTTGACCATCTGTAACTTCGTCATACAGACTCCGTTTTTCGTGAAATGAACTTCGCCAGAATCGTGATGATGAGCACTACACAATGGTGTTGAATTTGGCTGATTTTGACAACTTTTATTTTTTTGCCCTTTTTCTGGCTCTTTTTTTTTTAGGGTTGACCATAGGTTTGACCTTACATATTTTGAGCTTCGGGACTCCGATTGACTCCGTTCAAGTTGCGTTGGAGTCAAGATTTCACCCTCTTGCTGATAATACCGATTCTGAAGATAAAAGAGAAACTTCAATTTTTGACGAAGATCCTCCGGATTAGTCCTCCCCACTAGAGAGCTTTTGGACCTCTGAAAGCTTGATTACTCAGAAAGTAAGTGAGGTTAAAGTTCCCTCACCTTACCAATCTCCATCAAATTTTCCTTGCTTGGATTCATCCCCTTCAATCCCAATCTGAGGTACTCAACTGCTCCCCTTCGTGAAGTCCTGGTTTTCTTGTCTAGGATGATGTCTTCAGGCAAATCTGACATGTACTCTGGTGAAAAATCATCAACTGATGGAACCTGAATGTCAGTCTCCTCATCCAATATCATCGAAGGTTCATACAACTTCAAGTTCTCAACATTGACAACTGAATAGATCTACATGTATGGAGGAAGATTGAGGCGAAAAGCATTGGTTCCAATCTTTTCCAAGATCTCAAAGGGACCATACCAAATTGGCTTGAGCTTTCTTCCTTTGCCTTGCATTCTTTCCTTGCTGATATGTAACCAAACGCAGTCACCAACTTGAAAATGATGATCAGTGCGATGTTTATCATGTCGAGCCTTGTATTTGGCTTGACTCTTTTCCAACTGTGCTTCCACTGCCTGATGGATGGCTTGAACTTTTTGGATGAACTTCAAAGCCTTTTCTACATCATGGCGTCCATCTTCAACATCATCTTTCCCAAAAGAAAAATACATCAGAGTCTTAGGCACATAACCGAAACAAGTCTCAAAAGGAGACCTCTTTGTAGAAGAGTGTGTTGCATGGTTGTAAGCATGCTGCACATAGTGAAGACTCTCATCCCACAATTTGGGATGCTTGCTGCATTAGCCTCACGAGTAGATGCACAGCTTCTTATCTTATTTACTACCTGCTGTCTATCCATGTTGATGCATGGATGGGAGGATTTATGCTCTTCCTTTAGTAAGGTATCCATGAGTCCCCACAAAGAGGCCTAAGCCAAAGATTCCCTGGAGATGAGGAGGAATCTTGATCCAGTACAATTAGGAATTAGGTAACCCAAAATGAACCCATACAAGTTAGGAAGTACATTTTGGGCTGTCGAGTTCAAAGCGGTGGCTTGCACTTTTTGCATGGCATTAAGGTCACACATTTTATTGAACCGATCAGCACCACTACATAAAGAGATGAAATCATGGCCAGCCCTAAGACTGCCATTAAAGCCCCCAGCGAATCCATAGACACTTTCCCTTGGACCCGAGATGGAGCGAGGTGTGGTGTAGCCTGGCCTAGTTTCCTATTACTTGGTTTACTAGTTGCACACATAATACAACCCTTAATGTATTTGGTTATAGTTTCTTGCATTTTAGGCCAGTAACAATATTTCTGCAACTGAGTAAGTGTTTTACTTACCCCAAAATGTCCTACAATCAAAGAAGTGTGAGCTTCACAGATTACATGTGCTTGTTCATCTTTTGGAACACATAACTTGCCCAAATGATACAAAAGTTTATCTTGCACATAGTAATCTTTCTCTTCTATCTGTTTGCCTGCAATTAAAGCTGAATAAATATCCTTAAAGTTTTCATCATTAGCATATTGTTCCTAAAAAATTTCATGCACCATGGAACTACCTTTAAGGATGATCAAAGTATTCATAACAGGAGGCCTAGAAAGCATATTTGCTACTTTTTTATGGGTACCTTTCTTGTACTTAATTACTAAGTGAAACTATTGCAAAAATCCCATCCATCTAAAATGCCTACTTTGCTGCAATTTAGACTGTGATTGCAAGTATTGTAGTGGCTGGTGATCAATGTGGATTACAATTTATTTCCCCATTATGTAATGTTTCCATTTCTTAACACTCTGAACTAATGCATAAAGTTCTTTATCATAAGTAGGATAGTTACTTACTGCTCCTGAAAAGGTTTCAGAGTGGTAGCAGACTGGTTTACCTCCTTGCATAAGAACAGCTCCCATGGAAAATCCGCTTGCATCAGTTTTGATCTCAAATGGCTGGTTTAGATCTAGTAAAGCCAGAACTGGTGCAGTGCTTAACTTTTCCTTCAAAGTGTTGAAGGCCTTTTGCTGTGGACCTCCCCACTGAAAAGTTGTCTTCGTACTTGTCAATGCGTGCAATGATGATGCAATGTAGGAGAAGTTTGCAATGAACTTTCTCCAGTACTGGACTGCACCTAAGAAGCTTCTGACTTCTGTTACAGTACTTGGCTTAGGCCAGTTTACAATAGCTTCGACCTTCGCAGGGTCTACTTTCAATTGACCATTCCCTATGACATAGCCTAAGTACACTAGAGATGTCTTTGCAAATTCACATTTAGACATCTTTACATAAAGTTTTTCTTTTCTCAAAACATCAAAAATTTTCTTTACATGACTTACATGATCATCCCAAGACTTGCTAAATATAATAATATCATCTAGATAGACAATGACAAAATCATCAATGAAAGGACGAAAGACATCGTTCATGACTCTCATGAACGTGGCAGGTGCATTACAAAGCCCGAAGGGCATAACCAACCATTCATAAAGTCCTTGTTTTGTCTTGAAAGCAGTTTTCCAAATGTCATCT
>VDFB02216678.1:0-13645 GCA_007258455.2 Sequoia sempervirens
TTACCTTATAAGCATCCAAAAATAGACATAAAGACAATCCATAAAAAATTTCTTGGCATGGCATTCGTCATGGCATTCCATCACCATGAACCACATTTCTTTGAGGAATTTTTTCAAACAGTTCACTGCGTTGTCTATGCTTTTAATCAAATAAAGAAACTAATAAAAGTGATAAAAAAATTCATATTTTTTGTTTCATTTTCAGATGTTGACATCAGATAGCCCTAGCAATGTTCATGACACGGAGGACCATGGAGTTGTTGTAGCAATAGCCAGTTCTCATCCTTTGGAAGAGTTATGTGACAAATTAGTAAATTTGACATTATATTTTCTCTTCTATGGTCTATTATTGAAAATTTCCATGATACTTGTATGTAGTTTAACTACTATCTTGATGCTTTCTACAGGTGCTTGTCACTCCAAATTGTCAATGTCCTACTATTGTGGATGAGCGTGGTGATTGTTTGTTTGTGGTAAGTGATTATTTTGTTATATATCATTCCAACATTCAATTTCTATATATTAACATCTATACTTCTTATTCTATTAGTTGAAGCTCCATATGAGTGAAGAGACGAGGACTAGTGAGCACATTCAAAAGACAAAATAACCAACAAAAACTCCATCCAGCTGACTGTTAAAGGTAGTATGTGATCTATCTCCTTCCCCTAGTGGGAAATGACTATGTATTAGGGTCATTTGTTGTGTGCCTATGTGGCATTTTTGAACATATGTTTTGTACTATCTATATATGTTACATTTATGTCCATATGGCTCTTTTGTAGTAAGCTTGTATGACTTTATTAGATATATTGTATACTTTTATTGTCATATATTGATGTATAGCCTTACGACTTTTCGATTAATGCAAATCTTATTCAAAATACAAAATAACCAATAGAAACTCCATCTAGTTGACTGTTAAAGGTAGTATGTGATCTATTTCCTCCCCCTAGCGGGAAATGACTATGTATTAGGGTCATTTGTTGTATGCCTATGTGACATTTTTGAACAAATGTTTTGTACTATCAATATATGTTACATTTTATGTCCATATGGCTATTTTGTAGTAAGATTGTATGACTTTATTGGATATATTGTATACTTTTATCATCATATATCGATGTATAGCCTTACAACTTTTTTATTAATGCAAATCTTATTTTACCACTACTATCAAATTATATAGTTTTATCTTGAACTTTATCAGCATGAGGATTAAGTAAATCCTATAGTTGATAGCTATTCTTGAATGATGTTATCATACGTATTGTGTAAATTGTTTTCTTGAGTGTTGTGGGCATGGGTATTGTTTACATCTTGTTCTTGATTGTTATTGTTGAATATTCATTGATTATTCATCTGATGCTTAAATAATTACTGATGGTTTTTATTACATTCAATTTTTAACATGTGCCTATAACTTTCTAACATTCATGACAAATGTTACTGAGTAGGCATTTAATTATCTAAACACTCTTGTAGTTAAGGCTAATAAACTTGTTAGCATCTTTAATAAATTATTCAACTTTCTTCTTAAGCAGGCCAATAATGCATTTCTATATGAGTGTTCCTTTCATGTGTATACTGGTGACTTACATGTATTCGTACCTTGTGACCAACATGTATGCATGTGAATACTTTTTGACTTATGTGTATTCGTATGCATACTTCATTACTTGCGACTTATGACTTACATGTATTCAAGTGTATACTTTACAACTTATGTGTATTCTTTGTGACTTACGTGTATTCCAATGTATACTTTGTGACTTATGTGTTTTGTAACAACCCTCCGTTTTGGCTCTTTGATCGGCAGTGTTCTTCTTTGTATGTTGTTTATGTGGATGCTTTGACTTAGGAACTTGGTTACTTTTGACCGTTATCTGTTAAGCAATGTAAACATTATATTTTGATGTGATGTTATTTATTCTGATGTTATCTTTATGGCATGTTTTGGATTAACTTAGAAGATATTTTATTTGATGATTTTTTATGTTGATCATATCATTGATGTTAGATGCGTCAGTTAGTGATATTGTATAGGTGAAGGGGACTGCTTGCGAGTGCCCTACGATTTTGAGATTTCCTCTTCATGGTGTGTTTGATCATATTATATATAAATGCATGTTCGATGTACTCTTTGTTGCAGGTTGACAGGTACATGACATCGACTCCACCTGGTTCACAGGTTTGAGCGTGTCCATTGACCAACGGAAATTGATTGGGAGATAGTAGCTAAGTTTTTTGTGCCAAGTCGTCACCCTAGTCATAGCGTGTCATCGAGTTGTTGTTGGGTTGGTTGTTTTAATTCAGTCCCTTGCATCTTGAGTATTTATTTAATTGCAAATTTTAAAGGTTATCAAGTGGCTTGCGTAGTTAAATTGATGTTTATGTGTATTTATTTGCAATGTTGAAATGTCATTTATTTGATTGATTGATTTGAATTAATTAATAGAATTAGATTGAGTTTATTGAGTAATTATATTAATGGTGTTTTATTAAATGTGATAGTTGTTTTGGGCAATTATTGGATATTAAGATTTAATCAAAATATAAATATAAATCATATTTGGATAGTTGGTGATAAACTAAAATAAATAAATAAAATAAATGAAAATGTGTTTTAATTTCACTCCTTGGAAATTATTGAGAAAGTAAATTATTTACAAAGAATGTATTCTTTTGTTTTAAAGAAATTTGGAAAATGCATGTGATTGGAATTAGAAAATAGAAACTGGTTTTAAATTTAAAAGAAATAGAAAATATCCTCCAAATTGTGCAATAAATTTAGTGGGTGGGGATATTTTAGGGGTTTGACCAATTTGGGGAAAACCTCTATTTTAGCAAATGAAAATTCATATAATTTTTAACTTTCAATAACTTATTTGGAAATGAAAACCAAACTAGAATCAAACAATGGAAAATAGAATGAAACCAAAAGAATTGACATTTCAAACTGGAATTTTAAACCATGTTGTTGTGTTTCCTTTTTCTGTTGTTAATTTTCCCAATTTGAATTGGGAAATGGATTGTAGGTTTTATAAATACATATATATTTTAGCTTGTAAAGCCATGGAGTTCATCTTTTAAAAATAGATGTATTTATTTTGTCCCTGTTTTGAATATTTTGTATTCTGGAAATACACAGGGACTGTGTTTTTGTTTTATGAAATTTTTATATAAAAATAAATAAATAAATAAATTGAATTTAAATTGGTTTTGTGTGTTGGGGAAGCCAACCCCCACCGCCGCCGCCGCCGCCGTCACCGCCGCTCATCGGGAGGCGAGCCGTGTGCAGGGCACACGGGCCGCTGCTCACAGGGAGGTGGACTGTGTGCAGTGCACACAGGCACCGCTGCCCGTGGGAGGCGGGCACTGTGTGCCGAGCACATAGGCTGAGCCCATGGGGGGCGGACTGTGTGCAAAGCACATAGGCGCCACTGCCCATGGGGAGGCAGGGCTTGCGTGCCAGTTAGGGTTCGCCCTATAAACTTTATTTTATTTTGTTTTATTTCTTTTTAAATTGTTATTTCTCATTATATTATATTTAATATAATATATGTAATATATATATATTATTATATATATATTGTAATATTATATATATATATATAATATTTAATATTATTTATATAATAAAATATTGCATATATATAATATTCAATATTATATAATTTGAGTTTTAAATGAATATCTTGTTTTTTTTTAGTTTTTAAATATACATATTATTTATATAATTTAAATAATATGGGTTATTGTGAGTTGTAAAATAATCATTAAAAGATTATTTAATTATAATAGTTGGAAAATATAACTGTTTTATTTAAAGATTTGTTTTTTTGACAATTTTATATAATCGGAAAATGTTGAGTTTTAGAATGGACTTTAGTGGCACATATTTAAATGATAATTTAGATATCCATTATAGGAATGTTAAAATGATGTTTTCATTATTATAGTTGAAACGAAATTGATGTATGATTAAACGTTTTCTTATTTAAGAAAATATTGATTTTAATTAATTGGTATGATTAAGTAAATGACTTTAATTATAAAGATTGTTTAATCCTTATCTAATTGAGTGATTAGAATTAAAATATTAAATTTAAAGTTCTCAATGGCATCAAGTGATTTGTTTTATTTTGTGTAAGAACGAATAATGCTAATTATTTAAATTGAATTCTTGTACTATGTCATTGCTTGACTTGGGTTTAGGAAACCTGAACGCTACCTTGTTTAAATTCTCTGAAGTGGTTGCTAGCTATGTTTGACCTTCTCGATGTTGTGCAATGGAGTAGATGTTTTAAAGTCTTATATATAGCGGTTCGTTTATGGGTATGAGTTGTCGTTAAGTTGTCAACCTCTATTTTTTCTTCGGAAGTGTGTATAGTGGTATTTTGTTGTCTTAACTGGTTTTCATGAATAGGGACAGATGGTGCCTCCTTTGGAATAGGAGTGAGTATGAGTTTGTGTCTCCTTTGGATTAGGAGTGGAGTATGTGTTTAGTTGCCTCCAGTGCTGGAGAGGGTTCGGACCTTTGTAGCCTGCAATGTTTGGAGAGGGTTTTGTACTTTTGGTTTCCTCCAAGTGTTTGGAGTGGGTTTTGTTATATGTTACCTCCTTGGATTGGAGAGGTCGTCTTATCAAGTTAACCATTAGATTGTGGCTTTGTATCGTGTGTGTTGTTGATAGGAGAGTGGCTCTTTGTGGGGGTCTAGCACACAAAGAGGCACCAGGGTAACTCACCTAGGGTTTATTTAAGTGATAACTTAAAAGAAATCAATGGGGCACTTTCACACTAAATAAGGATAATGAATGTCTCTCTCTTGAAGCTTGTGTTTGTTAAGGCTTGAGATGATACGAGACACATAGTTTTGCATGAAGGTCCGACAGCTGGTAGAGTTGAGCCTGGATAGCCCAAGATGTGGCTTTGGTTGCCTTAGACAGTTGAGCCAGGGTAACTCATGGAAATTTATGTATGACACTCTACCTATGTCAGTAGTTAGTCAGTTACTATGGGGTGTGCAATTGATGTTCTTGAACCTTGTTCTTTGGAAGCATTGTACCATTGTGTTAAGTGATGATGTTCTTGTATCCTTTTCAGTTCATGTTATGTTGTAGACTGTGTCTAGTGGTAGATGGTCTTGTGTTGGATTCCTGGTTACTATCTCCTAGCATGGGGGGTGAGCCTTTGGCTATCACATGGTTGGGTGGAATGTGCACCTTAATCCGTTGGGTTTCTTCTTGTTTGTGAGAGCGAGATTTCCAATTGGAGAGCTCGTGGGATGCTATTTCATGTCATGCTTTATTTTGTTGATCTTGTATTTATTACCCCTCACTGTTATCGAGGTGGAATTTGTAATATGTAATCATGATTATTGGATTTATCTCATTTGGGGAATGAGCGTTGTAATCTTATTGTAAATTAATTGTTATTTAAAATCATGTGGTATTTATTATTCTTTGATGTAAATTATTATGTATGGAATGTATGTGAATTTAATTGATAAGTAGATTAAATGTTATGAAGGGAATCTTTGATTGGATATAAGTTGGGTGCCACTTTTTGGGTGGTTTTAGCTCGTTTTTTTGTAAATAATGTATAACGATTTCATGTATGGTATCTATTACATATTAGGTACTTAAGATGAAGGTTTTGTGTGAGTCTTGTTGATCTTGAGTTGCCTTTGGATATATGGTTGGTGATACTCTTACAAAATATTTCTTTGCAAGCATATTGTAATCTTATCAATTTGTGAATAATATATTGAACAACTTTTGGAGTATGAGGTTTTTCTCTTAAAAGGGTTTTCCCCATGTAAACCAATATTTTGTAGTATGAATGATATTTATATTTATTTTTGTTTAGTTTCAATACTATTGTAAAGATTTCTTTTTTGCATAACCCTCATGTCAAGATTAGTGTAGGAATTCACTACCTCAGATTCCTTACATATGTTTTGTTGTTTTTAGAAACAAATTATTAGATGAATAGTGGGTACATTCAACTTGGTCTATTGTGTTGTATCTAAAGTTAGTAGATTTAGAGGATTAGTGGGTGTATTCAATTTTGTCTATTTTTTTGGTCTTAAGGTTAAAACCATTTTGATTGTCCATGATCTATGTTGCATAGACATTTTTGAGTTTTTAGATCCATTTATTGAGAAATTTCAATTAGTTTTGTTGATTCTAATTATGAATATTATCTAAATTAAATGATGGAATGAGTCATAAGCTCCTCTTCCTCTTTCAAAATGGGTAGAACTTAGTTTATATATAGATGGAGACCTAGGACTTAATTTGTATAAAGCATAAATGATCTGAAGACCCTATTCTATTAGTGTCTTAAAGTTAGTGTCTTTAGAAGATTAGTTGCAACATTCAATTTCCTCTATTTTATTGTTTTAAAATTTATCATATTTAGACGACTAGTAAGTGTGTTCAATTTTATCATTTTTTAATTTATTTTTGTTTTTCTTCCTTTTATACGTAGTTCTTGATTTTTTAAGGTTCATTAAGCTCTATATTGTCACAGAGTTCTTAAGTATTGTTGATTTTGATGATAAATAGTATAAAATATAATATTGGTAGTATCTTGCAACAATTTTTTTCTATTGGAGTTATTTTGATTGTCATTTTAGAGCCTAGATGTTGTAGGGCATAAACCATATAGACATGGGAGTAAGTGCCACTCTAGAAATATTGTATGATGGATGTTCTATACCAATCTCTTACACATTATTAATATTCAACATTAAAATATTTATTTTTGAAATGAAGAAAAATGGGGGAGGTCCTAGCTCCTAAGTACAAAGAACCTAGGATTGCAAGGGGCCTTTTCCTATGTTTCATTAAAGAGGGAGATCAACAAGGTGAATAGATTGACTATCAACCATAAAGGTGAGCCAATCAGACCTGGATCTCCTTCTTTGAGGGACTTGAAATGGATTAGAATTGATTTTCTATGATTAACCTAATTAGACTATGTGACCTAATACATAAAATGCAAGATCCCAACAAATAATAGAGTGAAACAACAGTTTGTAGGCAGATCTGGAAAGTGCAAGAGACTATGTACCTATCCTAAAAATTTGGTTATGAGTTGATTAGGAGGATTGGAAAGCCTAAGGGCATATGGGTCTCTGATACGGTGTCCTAATTTTCTTTTGGGGTCCTCTGATGACATATCTAAGCTTCTATTTCCATCTACAAATTTGTTAGAATGTTGTCAAATAATTCTATAGGTGAGTTTTTGTGGCTTGATTAGACTTAGGGATTTGAATCCAATAATTAACAACTTGTCTTCAACCTTTCTTCAATCCTCTTCAAACTTGTAACCTGTACATTCAAGGAGATAGAAAGTGTTGGGATATTTAGGGGTTTACCTCATTCAAACCTTGTGTAAGTGTTTCCACTTATACAATGGAAAATATCAATGATAAATGGATAATTGAAAGGAAGGAATGATGAAATCACAAAGTATTACAACTCACCACCCTTTAACAGTTCCCTTGAAGGACTGAGGTCATGCACATCACATCAAGGTCTTGATCTTGCTTTCTTTATTTTCTTGAATGCTTTGGAGATCTACAAAAGTGTTAGCCTTCACAAAACAATGATAACTTGAACACACATAGAATTTGATATGATGTTGGATCTTGAATTGCTGTAATAATGCTCTTAAAATACTACTCTTTACTTGTTCTCAATTCTCACCTTTTCACTTGAAAATGCTAGATATCTCTTGTTAGTTTTCAAATGGGGAAATGACTAGGTATTTATAGGCATTTATGTAGTTTCCTGAGAATTAAATCCTGATAGCCAACATTTGAAATTTGAATGTTAAAATGGCCACTTCAAGATATTGAAAATTGGTCCTTGACAGAATAGGGGGACCCATATTCCCATGGGAATATGTGTCTTGGCCCTATTTTCTAGGACACAATGTGTCAGGGGTAAAACATTAATTAATTGTATTTGTTCAATGCTTGTAATTATCAGAAAGTGGTACAAATGGGCTATAAAATGTATAGTTTAAAGAGATTAGGGACCTTTTTGGGCTCAATAGTTTAGGTGAAGGAAAATATAGTGTGAAATTATCAAGGGTGATAATTTACTATGCTACATTTATCCCTCACTTTAGTGAGAGTATGAACTTACGCTTAGACTCGCACTAAATTAGAAAAAACTATATTGAGAGGGGTCCAATTTTCCAAGTGTTGAAGAGATAGGATGACTAAGGATCTAGGGAGGTGATCAAGCCCTCAAGATCAAAGATCCTATGGCAAGAAAATATAATCACAAAAGAACATGTACACATGTATGATATTCAACAAGACAACATACACTAACAAACAATATCAACATGAAATGCAAAAGGAGGGTGTGGAATAACAAGTTGTGTTATGCTACGATCCACACGAATGACATTCATGACTCACACCATAACAAAGTCCAATATTTTCTAGGTGAATCACAAATAGTAAGGCACACAGGCTAGTGAAGTCCGATATTCACTAGGTGATCCCCCAAGACAAGGTAGAAAAATGAGAAACACACTAGGTCTAATGAGGACCATTTTTCACTAGATGTGTATGGTCCATGACAACCATACCAAGATTTGTACTCCCTAATAACCCTGATAAGGTGCTAAAAAATGGTCAAAATGTTATGCCAATGCCACACTAAGTTCAACTCTTGTGAACAAAGTGGAGAAAAAAAATCCAAGATCATCTCAAGGGATGCTTAAAGTTTAACATCTCAGGTGATGAACAAAAATCACCTTAGGGGGTGCACAAATGAAAAAAGAAAAAGGTAAAAACATCTAAGGGGTGTTATAACAACACCACTGCAAAAGGTGACTTACAAAAATAACAAAGGGGCTTTTCTTAATACATGAAAGGTCCCACCTTAGAGGATATTACACATGACATCACCACCAAGAGAGGACAAGTCATGCAAAAAAATATTCACTCCTTAGGGAATACTATCCATAGTATTAACAACAAGGGGAACATCATATGCCAATAAAGGTCACACTCTTGAGGGATATCAAGCCCAATATCACTGAAACAAAGAGACACTCACATAGATCAAGAAGGCCACACTTTGATTAACAAGGTCACACTTCTTAGGAGATGTATTCTATCATCACTAAGAAGGGACTACTTCTATGCCAACAATGATCGGGAGACTATATACACCCCCTTAAAATGTTAGTGTACTTGCTACACTAACATTTTAAGGAGAAATAAACAAATCCCATGAAGGAATGCACCCAATACAAGGCTATCTAACCCCTTTCCCCCAAGTGTAAGAAAAAAGGTGAGCCAGATAGATTACAATATGTTGCTCCTTGTAAGAGAAAATATGATTGCATAAAGATACTTTTATACCCCCATGTATGGTAGTGAGAATGTTGTAATACTACAACTACCATATGGCATGGAGAAAAGAAAATGAATGTTAATCTATCATACACTCAATTTGATCCCTATAAGGACGAAATTCTCTTAATTTCTTCTTTAAAGCATGACATTCATTAGTAAGATGTCTATGTGTTCTATGATATGCATAGTAAGACATATTTGTACTCTTTCCTTTCTTATCTTGTTTGTCATGGATGGGCAACAATGTAATATATCCTTGTTTGAGAAGTGTTTCTAAGGCTTGTTCAGTCTTGGTTATAGGATGGAGGGATGAAAATTTCTTAAGAGGACCATGGACTTTGGATTTCTAGGCTAGGGGAACAAATATTTGACTTTAAGGTGGAAGCTCTTGATACCCTACTCCTTTAGTGTCATTAGATGGCACTTCTTCCAAAAGGGAGTGGATCTCATGTTCATTCTTTATGTTACATCGTTGTTTACTTAAGATTCTAAAGCCTTGACCTTAACTCCGTTCCAAGATAATGGGTGTGTTTGTAACTTTATTCTCATAAGATGGAAGAGCATTAGGTGGTATGTATTCATTATGGTCATTATCAATAGGCTCTTCCATGCATGTTGGTTGATGCATGCCTTGTTATTTAGTTCCTAGATATATCAAAGTGAATGTTTCAAGTGGTGTTATGGTAGGAGATTATTGGTATGGGGAATAGGCCCTTACATTGAGGGATAAAAGGCTATATTATTCTCAAGGTTACACAATGAATTTTATATGAGTTCATGCATGCTCTCTTCATCTTGATCAAGGATATCAAGAATACTTGTATCAGGAGATGAAGTCTCATGAATGTGATTATCATAATTAGGGTCATTTCCAAACACACAACTTGATACATCAACCAAGGATTTCAAGGACATCCACATTTTTCCAAAACAACAAGCCATAATGTTATGCAATTTTGTAATATGTTTTAGACTATTATTCAATAGGTGAATGGGAATTAGACAACAGATCTAGACAGAGTCTACTGAGAGCATTCAATCACAGGTAGCTAGGCTATGAACAGATAACAGGAAAGAGGTGCCCAAGGGAATTTGAGTCTTGGATAGGGGTTTTTATGTGCTACACTGCTTAAGGATTTTTATTCTACTTGCAAATAGTTGTAATAGTAATTAATTTTCTAGAATTTTCTTAACTTATACTAATTTGATACAAAATGTAAGTGTTATCTCTGAAATTGCACCCTGTTCAATGTGAGAACTTGATACTTTCAAGAACATGGGAAGACCTCTAAAGTTGTGGGTTACTTGTAAGCAGAGGTCAACCTTCGAAGAAGGTTAGCTTCCTAGTTGGGTTGTCACCTAAAACTACTGACTTTGTAAGGAAAAGGGAGAAGGAGAATGCTTTAAAATTAAAACTAAACCCTATGGTGATGCGCCTAAACGTTACTTAGATTTGAAACTAGATTTCATACACTTGCTTGCAATGACTGAAGATAAATTTGCACAACTCATTTCTGTATATTTTTGTAAAAGTGCTTCACAAATAGGTTCTAGTGCTAAAATTCCTAGAAGGAAAGCTAATTTCACATCTAAAATTCATTTTACATCTTTTGAAACAATTTGTAACCTGCAAAACATACTTTATGCATAAAAGGTTCTAAAATCTGATACAAAGCTTGAAGGAAATAAACATTACCTCACTAAAAGCTTGATCAATCAGCTAACTCTACACAAAAATGCAAAGAGAAGGTAGGAAAAAGTTTCAAATCAATAATAATCAAGGTCTTTACTGAATTTTCTCTCCAAAATTGAGTTACAAAGCATACATCAGCTAAGAAAGGATTTGAGAAAAATCACTAACTCTCTAGAATGCATAATCTGAACTACTTTCAAAGAGGCAAAAAATGTCATATATACAACCAAAAACCTAAAGTGTTAGCCCTTCCTTTAGGGTTTTCCAAAAAATATCAGCCTCCAGAAAGATCCGCCTTAGATCTTTTGAATCAAGTTACTTCTGCATTAAATGTGTATCCCTACTGTCCATCTTGGTGAAGGATCGCTCTAGGAATGGCCTCCAGATCTTTTTGAATAATCACATTAACCTCTGGCCTCCGTGTCCACCCTCGAACTTCCATCAAAGCCGCCTTGAATGTTGTTATTCTGATAATCATAAATGTCAATCTACCCCTCGCCAGTAGACACCATAGTTGTCATTGTGACTTGAGGTTTTTCCTTTTTTTCCATTTTCCTGCTCAAGATCTTTGTGCAAGTTGACCATCTTTGAGAAGTAGCATCTGACCTCCCCTATTAGATCTCTTCATAGACGACACCACTGGACACTGAACCGATCCATCATCCTTTGATCCGCGAGGCAGATCCATAACACTTTCGCATTCCATTGATCTTCCACCCGAGGCGGTCACAACAATCAAGCTTGATCAATGGTTTACCCTCAACTTTCTCGATTGGTGAACACACACATTACCCACTTAGGCACCTTCTAAGATGGTCAAAGGTATTCTGTAGATGCGTAATATGCGGTTGAGACACTGCCGTGTCTCCCTGATGCCACAATGCTCCACAACAGTTATCAACATAACTTACCACTATCAGTGAGACCTCATAGCGAGCTACAAGAGTCATACCGATATCCCCTTTGTCATCACCCAGACTATCAACAAGATATATCGCTTTTGGCAAGAGGTCTTGCTGAAAGCATCTAACAGTAGATAGCATTCCAACCAGACCATCGGCAAGAGTCTCGGTGATGCTCAACACGAACACACCCATCGGCAAGATAAACAAGTCGGGAGAAGGTCTCAGTGAGCTCCTGTCGGTTACATCGAAGAGTTAAAACCATCGTGAGACATCACGAATGCGGCAAGAACATCTATGAGCGACGAAAACCCCTCGGCCAAAGTCACCCGATATCCATATACCCCTTGATGAGACACACGGGTTGTGAAGAGATCATCTTGATCCTCCAAAGAGTTATATCAACTGTATACTTTTGTGGTGAGACATCCATTCAATGAGGACATTATAAGCATTTCAATACTATCGCAGAGGCCTAATCCTTCGAGACTTCATCAGTCGTGAGAACATCTTGATGACACTAACCCTTTCCCAAAGACCATTCCATTTGGAAAGACTTCGCCTTTTGGCAGATGTCATATCGAAACCACAAACCTTCTAGCGAGACATCCGGAATTGACAAAGAAATCTCCCTTATGACACCTCCTTTTGGCTGAACTTACGGCGGTGGCGAGATGTTATGCCGAACTCCAATTCTTTCGAGACTTCCACCTTTTCGTGAGGATGTTCTGTGAGCCCAAACTTCTCCCCAATCGCGACCATTTAGGGAGACCGCAGGTCATTAGCAAGACATCATGCGACCCACGACCCTTCCGGCGAGACTTCCTGCAGGTCGATGGGGAACATCTCCCTGAGGTCAAAACATTACGCTGAGAGTTCCATTTATCAGCTAGAGGTCAGAGTGAAGGTAAACCACTCTCCCCGATGCTAACCTTGTGAACAACTGTCGACGGGACTTCCTCGGTCGAGGAGAGATAGAAAACTTCATGGTGACCAAAATGTCTCAGCGACCTGAGGATTTCAAATGAATATAGCACAATAGCCAGTCGACAAGACAATTGGAGGGTCTCATCGACTTTCTTCTTTGAGGAGTTCTATACCAGGTTCGACTGAAGCATACCTTCCAACATACTTCCTTGTGAAATAGCATCAGATGAATTATTTAACCCTTGATGCAAATGTTCCTCCATTTGGCCTTCATGAACTTACTTGAAAATATAGGTTCCCTGCTGATTGAGCCCATAGGTGAAAATGGTGCTTCTAACTCATAGATTTATTTAAAATATTTTTGTCTCATTTTTCATACAACATTAAACATGAAGTCACATTGCTTGATTTGTGTAACACTAAACAAAAACTTAGGGAAGGTTTTTCCACTTTTCATCGATGTTGGAGACGTGTAGCTAGTCGATTTACCTTGCACATGCTTGAGAAACAATTGGTAAGCATCTTTGTCCAAAATTTATATATAAAAGTAGGTTTTCACCTATAATTACAATGTGTTGATTTTTTTATGAAATAATAGACCAATGTTTAACAATTAAAAATTCCTTTACTAAGGGATTAATCAAAATTTACAAAGACCAAAAAGACAATACCAATCAATCCAATGACAAATCTAGATTTTGGTCTAAAAATAAAAATGTTGTGAACAATGG
>VDFB02216679.1:0-25843 GCA_007258455.2 Sequoia sempervirens
CTCAACAAAGAGGAGCAAGAGGTGGCTAGATATAGTAGTTTTTCTAAGTCAAACTATTTAAAATTGAGATATTTATGTAGCTTAATACTTTATAAAACTTTATGATTGCTGATCTAAATTTGTATTCTTTGTTACAGATTCTTTGTGGGTGATTATATGATTAATTCATTTTATCATTTGTAGAATGAAGGAAAAAGGTTGTAGAAGAATTAGAGAAAAGAATAGAAGATACACAACATATACCGTGGAGAAACCCTTTTGGGAAAAATATCCACCAAGAATGAATGTACTATTTAATATTTGAAGTAGATTACAATAATTCCAATCCTTGCTCGAGAATGCTTCTTTTTCCTTCACCAAATCTTCTTCACAACATGCAATAAAATTGATACAAACTCTCTTCAACTTGCTTGAGATATATGGGCAATAAACAACTTTGTAAACTCCAAAAGAGTTACAATTACAAAGCTCAATCCCTATCTCACAAAAGGTATGCCTATCTCTTCCAAGTAGAATTTAACCATGAAGAATAATGCCAAAACATGTGCTTCATCCATTTGGGCATCCCAAACTAAAGTACTAACTCAACCTTTATTACATAAATATCTTCAAGGCTTATCCTCAAAGTTGGCACCCAATAATTGGCCTACTTAACTGAGCCTTTTGAAATATCTTAGCATGCAAAGGATTTAATTCCAAGAAGACAACTTGGGTGCCCAAGGTGGGTCCAATTCATTCTCTGTTAACTGAAACATCTCTATCCACCATTCATGCAAGAATGGTCATCCCTTGTTAATTGAAGGAAGTCACGTGTTATCTGTCATGCAACTCAAGTCATTAGTCATGCATTCCAAGTTAACTGAAGTCAACTAGCATTCAACTACAACTAACTAAAGATAACTAAACCATAACAAAACTAAACTAAATTGAACTAAATTGATTTTGAACTAAACTAAACTAAACTCAACTCAACTAATATTAACTAAATTGAACTGAACTTCATGCATGTAAGCATCAATCACTAACTCCTAGGATATTTACATGCATTATAGAAGTGTTATCTCTTACTCCAAATAGTTAACTAAACTCAAGGTGAGTGCCACCTTCCATGTGGGTTTCCCATGTGTTCCTATTATTTAGGAACTCATCTTGGATGCTCTCACATGCTCCTAACATTTAGAATTAATTATAGATGTCAATTAACATGATTATTTCATTCAATATTAATCTCTTTGTAATCCTAGTGTTTGAGAACACTTTCAAAGAACTTAGGAGATACATTCAAAATAAATAATGTTTAGGATTGCAATTAAATGTCATCCTATTCCCAACATTCTCCCACTTGACATTATATATTGCAATTATTCTAAACAAGGAATAATTATTTAAATCAAGTATAGGACTCAAGGCCAATTGCCTTCCTCCACCAACTAATCAATCCATGCCAAATTTGAAATGCAACCTACATAATCATGAAGCTCCAAGAAAATGATTAAAACCAAGAGAACTTATCTGTAGGAACTGGTTTTATAGGATAATTTGTAACATTAATTAAAGTGTCAAGTTTTCTCAATTAATACCTTCCCATTCTCAACCATTTCTCACACAAAGTGATACAGAATATCAACATGCTTAGTATGAGCATGATACATAGGAGTTTTGGCTAAACACATAGCACTCTAACTATCACATTCAAGTTTAACTTACTTGCAATTAAAACCAATACCTTTCACAAGTCTCTATATATCCAAACTGCCTCTTGGAGCATGTGAAGCTTGCCAAGTTTGTTGAACTCATGTTCAATCAAGGTGTAGGCTCCTTGGTCTTTTTTTGTTCACAAAGCTTTTCTTGCTAGTAACCATTCTAACAAATATCTCTTACCATAAGAGAACTTAAGCCTCACTTATTTCTCCAAGTATCCATGAGGACCTGTATCTAACCAATCCATTCCAAACTCCAAATGCAACATAACACTTGATGGAGCTCCTAAAATTCTAAGAAATTTTATCATCCCCCATGAACTTCATCTACATTTTAAAACCCTTGTCCCCATGAGTTAGTAGGTTTTTTAAATGATCATGTTCAAATGTTCTAATTGCACGTTGACCTAAAGTAGTAGTTTCTAGTTCTTTAAATCATCTCTTAAGCCACATTGCACATTGGTTTACGACCCTTTTGGTTAGAAACACCGGTCATTGATTGTCACATCAACTTTATCCCTTTCCTAAGTCGGGTCTTCATTTTCCTCGATGACTTGGAACTTAATTCATTCATCCTTAAAGTTCATGTCACCATCAGCCTAACCAAGGCCTTTTATTAAATGCTAACATTGCCTTGCATATAGGTTTTAAGATTTGGGGATGTGGAAGGATATCTAGGTCGTACCCCACTAGCTCACGGGCGTTAAATGTCGCTAGGTCAAAGGCTATAGGGTTGGTGAAACAAGGACGCGTGTCCTTGTATGATCATGGGGCCCAGCCTCCACTACTATGCCCACCGTTTGAAGTAGTTAAACAAACACTTGAGATCAAATCTTGGGAATTATCTCCACCATTCCCCACCGATTCGATATGAATAGGTGAACACCAGTTAAAAGAAATGAGGTTAGTGAGATCTTGACACATGGACCGATCTATTCAGTTAGTGAGATGGGTGGAGCCCATTGATGGAGTAACTATCATTCGAGATGGATAAACACCATTGGATAAGGACACATTAGTGAAGCACCGCTGGAATTCAAAGACGATCAACCCAATGCAAGCCACTTGATTCGCCATCTAGGCATGAGATTGATAGCCTATTTTCCAAATTGATGAAATAGCACGTGATAGCCATTTTCATTCTGCAACCAAAGCATATTAATGATACACTCTCTATGGGTATGATCAAATTGATCTCTATGCATGTGGAGACTTAATTGCTAAAAATCATGAAGTGCAATCTGTAGATTTCCATGCACTTGAGAATTAAACGGTGACAATACGCATGCCAACGAATTGCCTAGTTTGCACATGTGTTTTTTCTACTTAGCATTGGCAATCGATAACATTAGCTTGCTCAATAAATCGAAATGGTGAGTTACAATTTTCACCATAGCAGTTAAATTGTCGAGTCCTCAAAGTTGTTGCAAAGAGTGGAGGTTGAGAGTACATGCTCTTTAATTTTAAAATGAGAAAGTTTGGTTCCTCATCAATTCCAATACGGAGATTGTCTCAGCTCTAGTCTCATAAGCCCCACAATGAAGACCCAAGATAGGAGCAAAGCATTCATGAAGATGCTAGGGAGAAGGATTCCTCGCCAGTGATTGTCAGATGCAACCACCAATTGAAGGACCAGGCTAGGAGCTCGATGGAGGTGGAAATGAAAAGAGAAGAAGCTATCAGGCCCTCTAGCAAGCCACTTGATTTTCCATCTAGGCATGAGATCGACGACCTAGTTTCAAAATTGATGAAACAACACATGATAGCTATTTTCACTCTACAACCAAAGGATATTAATGATATACTCTCTACAGGTGTGATCAAATTGATCTCCATGTGTCTAGAGACTTAATTGCTAGTAATCATGAAGTGCAATTCTATATTTCCATGCACTTGATAATTAAATAGTGACAATACGCATGCCAACGAATTTCCTAGTTTGCGCATGTGTTTTTTCCACTTAGCATTGGTAATCAATAACATTAGCTTGTTCAATAAATAGAAGTTGTGAGTTGTGATTTTTTCCATAGCAGTTAAATAGTCAAGTCCTAAAAGTTGAGAGTGGAGGTTGAGAGTGCATGCTCTTTAATTGCAAAATGAGAAAGTTTGATTCCTCATCAATTCCAATATGGAGATCATCTCGGCTCCAGTCTCATAAGCCCCACAATGAAAACCCAAGATAGGAGCAAAGCATTCACAAATATTCTAGGGAGAAGGATTCCTCACCAGTGATTGTCAGATGTGGCCATCAATTGAAGGACCAGGCCACGAGCTTGATGGATGCAAAAAAAGAGAGATGTTTTCGGGCCCTCTATCAAAACTCAGCAGAAGCTTCGATATGGTTGCTACTCATTTGGTTGAGTGAGTTCCCCTATTGACCTTACTGACAGACCATCAAAAACCAAGATGGAGACTGATTCCAACTACTATCGATATCTAGCGATCTTGGGCCAAGCTCTATCACCCGAGGTAGAGGTATTGTCCATCCATCCTCTAGCTATTAGGACTCCAATTTGGAGAGACATTGTGATGAATGAAGGTAAGGTTGAGGAATGGGTTGAAGTCTCATCCTCGACCCTTGCTATTACTCAAAAAGGCCATGTGTACCGAGGTGTGCATGTTGCTAACAAAAGGTCTTTTGGTGTGTGAGATTAAGGTGGTGGGAAATAAATATTTGTGTTGATAAATTATTTTTGGGTTGTTTTTTTCTCTTCCTACATGTGTGGCACAATTTTGGATGTTGAGGTTTGACTATATGCAATCGTGGCAGTTATGGTAATTTTGGTTTTCCCCGTGCTCAACAGAATCATCATGTGGGGATTTTGAAATGAAACTGAAATGTAGCATGAAATGAAATTTTTGTATTGCATTTGAGCTGGTGGATTCTTTTGCTCCCTTGTCTTATAAAAAGGAATTCATGGCTCATTTGCACAGGGATAGAATTCTGATCAATTTTTGAGTTGGGTACATATCTAGGTAGAATATTAGGAGTAAAAAGATAATGAATAGAGCAGATATCTTGTTTTGAGGTCTAAAGAACATATGTAAATGTCTTAAATAGTTTTACAAAAATGAATGATACATGGAAGGAACATATAATTCTAATACATGTGTTCTTGCATAAATTTATGTGAATTTTGAATGGAATATTAATGATGCTTTTGTTCATCTTCGAATATTTGTTTGGATGTATGTCTCTATTTCTTCTCTGATTCAAGTAATCAATTAAAATGCTCAAATGGGGTAATGAATTTGTAATTATTTACAAAGGATTTTCTAAGTAGTCATGTATTAGAGAGGGTGACCTCCATAATGAAAATTTGTTGTGAGAGTAGTCCATTTCATCATATTTTAAAATCATTTATGTGTTACTGATCTTTGTATATGTGACTCTAATTCCCAATGTAACAAGACACTGGTCTATTTTAAGATATTCACATAAAGGGTTAATCAATTGCTTGTCCAATGACTAATTTGAAATTAGAATGCCAATTCACTTTAAAATTCATTAATCCTAAGGCATATATGTGTAAATTTTCATTAGGAATGTCTTTTTTTTTGTGAATAGGTAGTAGCTTACTTAGAGATAAGTCAATCTCATAGTAGCTCTTGCACAATTATTCTTCATTGATGTTGATCTGTGAAAAGATGCATTAAAATGCACACCAATAGAAACACCCTCCTTGGTCCCATTGAGCCTAAAGTGTAGGAGATCTGATTTTTCAACTAGATCTTATTAGTTGGCCATTCATTATAAGGGTCTTGATTATAGGATTTGGCTATCCCTTAGAGATTCCTTAGGTGCATTGGAAAACACCACTATAATGATGACTCTACTAGGGAATTCTCTTTCTCTGAACGCAGATACAAATTGGAGAGTCAAAGGGTGAAGTGAACCTGAAGAACCTGGTAAATAATTGGAGTGTAGCAAAGCTTGGATGATTTGAGTATGGCTCTACTATGGAAGATATCCCAGAACATGAATTTTTTTAAAGAAACTCCATCTCACTTGAAGTCTAGTCCTCTGGAAGGAGGTGGCAACTCTGACTCAAAGAATCTGTTAAAGCTTTCATCAATCTACTGGATCTATAGATTAAAAGGCAAAGGAGAATTACTTGTTGCAAACTACCAGGTATTTTCATAAAATTTGAAGAAATAACAATGTATTAGTGAAAAATCGGGATGAATTTACCCATACTTGAGATGCAAATGATTCCCTAGTGAGTGATTTAGCACTACATTAGGGAATGATAGCAATATTTTAGCATGCTTGTGTGTATAAGTTAAGTTCCCATATTATGATGAAGATAGCATGTTAAATTGTTAGATCTTAGGCAACATTTGTAAGAAATACATGTGGGGTAAGTGCACCAAGATGGTTCCCAAAAAGGGGGCTTAAGTGGCCACTTTTTTTTGAAATCAGGAAATGTTGACCTTGGACGTGAAATTGAGGATAGTTACACTCAAAATTTTGAGATGGAACAAAAACAAGGATCGAAGTGCTCTGATTCTATAAAATACTTATTTTGAAATGGTTGTGATTAAGGGTTCAAAGGGGACATACAGGTGGTGTTGTTTTTGTTAGAAAAAACATAACATAGCAACTCTTATACAACCTGAGCACGGTGAACTTTTTTTTTAGTATTTTTAAAATCGCTATGGTCGGAAGTTAGCTAATAGCATCTAGTTGATGCATAATTTTTCTAATAATTTATTAATGAATATTTGATTTTTTACTAATTTTCTAAGTGGGGCACTCTGAAAAAATGAAATTTTGTATACTCCCCTAATTTTTTGAAAATAATTGATTTTTTCTTTATTTTTTAAATTTGTAGAATGGATTCACCTAAAAATGTAATTTATTTGAAATTTTGATGAACGGTTAATTTATAACAAAAAAAACACCAAACACTACTTTTTGGAAAAAAATAGACATACAAACAAAAGAAATTATGGATGAAAGGCTTAAAATTGTCAAAAAGTGAAAAAAATTACATCGTTGGATAGATAAGAGAAAACCTAACATTACCCATGTTTTCAATTTTGTCAATATTTAACTAGATGCAATCTTGATGGTGAGCACAGACCCGATTATGTGAAAAATTGTAGAATTTGCAAAAACACGTCTCTAGCCTTGTTGGGCCCTCCAACCTTTGGGTTGGTATTCCAAGGAAAATAATTTCACTTTTTTCTTTTTTCTAACTTGAAATAATGCACTCGCATTATAACGCGAGCGCGTTTTGTAAAAAAAATTCAAAAGTGGCCAAAAAATTGGTACCCAACTTCATGCACCCACCCTATGCCACGTCCTTAAGATCAAATGTGTAAAAGGGATTGAAGTGATGTTATATAATTTTAAGGTATATTCTTAGTTCCTTTTTAAGAATTAGAATAAGTTGTCAATTCATGCCACTTGGTATAAATATGAAGAGAAGTATGTGGGGTGGATAGTTATTGTCTCACCAAGGCATTTTTAGTACCAGTCGGTACAAGGAAATTAGCTTTGAAAATATTTGTGGTTTCCCAAATGTGGTACCACCCAAGGTTAGGGACAAACTACCAAAATTTAGTGGTGACAATGCAGAATCAGTAAGCAAGCATGTCCAAGAATTTGCTGATGTGATGGGTGATTATGAAATAGACCCAAAAGATTTGGTCATGGAATTATTTGTATAATCTCTAAAAGGAGATGCAAGAGATTGGTTATCTTTTCTACCTATTTCCTTATACATAGTTGGATTGAACTTAAGGCAACCTTCATGGACCAATTCGGTGAAAGGATAAACCAAAGTGTTGCAAGAAAGAAGTTCATGGAGATCTCTAAGGACATAGGGGAACTGGTCCCAACTTTTAACCTTAGATTTGCTAATTCCATAAGGGAGATCCCTGAGCAAATAAGACCAAATGATGCAAAATGTTTGGTCATATATCTAGGAGCATTTGATAATAAGATGAGCTTCTTGATTAGAGACAAAGAGCCTACCACCTTACAGTAATCCTATCAAAAGGCCATGAGCATTAAGAATAATTTGAAGTACTCAATCATGAGAGGACCCATGATTTCTAGTAGTAGTTCTAGCAGTGTCCAAACTATTGAACCTGGTAGATCAGAAGGTAAAAGAGTTTTCTAGGAAGGGAGCTTATAGATGTCATATCCACTTTACTCTCGAGAAATGTAGAATGGGAGCAAGCATCAACTTCACAAAAACCAACGGTGGGAAGGTCTAATATAATTTTTTCTATTAGGAAGCTACATGAAATAAGGAGATGTGCAAATGAGTCACCATATGACTTATTTTCAAGATTTTTGGATGCCCTGATGGAGATACCCAAGAGTTTCAGATCTAGTGACCTAATGTGCATTAATTGTTTTTGTGAAGCATACATATTAGGGTCAATCCAATGGTCTAAGGGTTGGAATCCTCACAGCTTTGATCAAGTAGTAGATTGGATAAATATGGAGCATGGTCATATGCTCTTATTTTTTTCTCAAAATGTGGGTAGTAATTTCCATGTTGAAGAAGATGAAAGGCTAAGATTGTTAGATCACAAAGAAGTATCAGAGTTAGAACAATTGACTATTGAGTGTTTCCATTTCACTAGCAACTTAGAGATGGGAGCATGCAGTAGCGAAGAGGATGAAGAGACAGAGTATGAAAACAAGGAGGTAGTGCCTGATTACCATCCTTGGGATGTCATAAGTTGTGAGAAAATGCAAGAAGTGCAAGGTGAAACTTCACAAATTGATTCAGCTGGCACCTATCGTGCATCAGTCAATGAATGGAATACACCTGGCATCAATTATATGCTACAAATGAGGAATCAAAGTGAAGATATTGAATTTGGGAAATCCACAATTGAGTATGATTCTTCATATGAAGTGGAGATATAATCCCTTGCTTCCTATAGGGTGTATGTTAATAGCCTCGAAGGTGTATGTTTCCTAGGTAGTGAACAATTCTCCTCAGGTAAAGAATTCTCTGAATGTGGATCAATTGTTGCAAACACAAATGATGAGGAGAATGTAGAGATTGTCTCTCTTTGTTCTTCAAGTGACTATACTAATTTTGAATGAAATGTCTCTCTTTATTTGATGAATGTGCCCTGGACATTGAAGTCACAAATGGTGATCCCTATGGGTGTAGAAGCAATCCTCTTTTTGAGGATACCTCTAATGAGTATTTGACAAGTGCAACCAGTGGATGTGTTGTGGATGGTCCGGATAAAGATCAAAGTGATACTAATGTTGGTAATTTTTCCTCTAAAGATGTTGCCTCTGACTTGTTGATTCCCCAACTACATGGAGGATGTGAGGATGTGGACATAAATGAGTCTATCTACCAGCATGTGATGGAGAAAATTTTTCTTGACAAATATGTTTTAGATTCTTTGGAACCTAAATGTAGCAATAACTTGCACTATACAAAAGCTTATAAATATGATGTCAACTTCACATATAGTGTGGAAATCCAAAAGAATGTAGATGATTGCATTGACTTTCCTATGATGGTGGGCTATGCACTTGAAAAGATAATTGATATGTCAGTTATTCATGTTCCACATGATGATTGTATGGATATTCAGACAATATTTAGATCATATTTTTGATAAACTTACTAGTTGTCCTCAACCTTCAAACAATGTCCAAAGTCAAGGAGGAACTCAATTTCATCCTCGTACAACTATTGCCTCTATTCTTACCTATACTAACCCTCAAGTTACAACAACCATGCAACCTACTACTAATATCTTTCCTACCTTGGGTATTTCTATTGGAATTCCTAGTACCTTAAATGTGGAATCACACGTCATATCTCCTACCACTTTACATCCCATTCGAATTCCATTCACTGCTCCCTCAAACACATATAAACCTCCACGGTATTCACCTCTATCTCAAAATACAACCAATGACACCATCCTTAATCAACTTTTTCAAAATGTTTCATCCCTTCAAAAGAAAATTTCCACCATAAATCAAAACCAAAATGGCCAACGTACATACTATGTCAAAATCAATCCCTTATCCTTGGAGATATTGAGAATGTCGATACCACAAGGTTTATAGATTCCTAGATTTGAGAAATATTAGGGAAAATGAGATCTTTCTAACCATGTTTCTGCTTATATTGCCTTATGTAGTGATCTTTTCCTTGAGGATTTAAGCTCTTGGCTAAGATTTTCCCTAGCTAGATTTGAAAGATACTGCCTTAGAATGGTTTTCTTCATTATAGAGTAACTCAATTCATTAATTTAATGAGCTTGTTTAGTCCTTTATTAATCATTTCCAAGTGCACATGACTCCTAAGATGACCTTAGTTGATTTGATGAGATGTAAGCAAAGAGATGATGAAAAAGTTGCTAACTTTATTTCACATTACCAAATGCTTTATTCCCAAATCAATGTAAAGATTCTTGATCCTCACCTTCAATGGATGTTCATAGAGAACTTACAAAGTAAGATACAAGATAAGCTTACCATGATGAAGTTTCCTTCCTTTTTCCACTTGTGTACTACCCTTCATGATTATCAAAACTTGGTTAGTATTTGTGAAACAAAACCCACCTCTAGCCAACTTGAAAAATATGAATTCACAAATCAAAACAATTATCAACCTTTTAGAAAATAGAATAAAGGCTTCCTTCAACTTAACCCCCTCAACCAAGTCAACATGTTGATACCCAATTGGCTTCTATAAGGAAGAAAACTCCTTTCACATTTAGGGATCCGGCTAGACAATTTACTCCCTTACTCGATACCCTTCACAATACAATGTCACAACTCTTAGAATAGAAAATGATCATTTACCTCTCGTTAAAACACTTGATCCTAATAATCCTTTACATCCAAACTTTATATTGAATTCTTACTACCATTATCACTGACAAAATGGAAATGACACAAAACATTGTAAGCATCTTAAACATCTTTTACAAGACCTCATTGATTCTGGTCAACTTCAAATTGGAGGTGTTAATGATCAAGGAAATAAGTTTGTTTCCCCTCCCAACCAAAACTTGCAAATATTTACCAACACTATGAAAAATCATAGCATTCATTTTTCAAAGCTAGTGAAACTAAGAATAATTGTGTGATGAATGTTGACACGAATGATGATAACATGTTCATACTATTGAACAAGGTCCTATGGATATTGATGAAAAAAGCCCTATGGATGATATGGTTGGATTGATCAAAATTCAACCCTTTTAAGGGCCGAACTAAAAATACTCTTGACATTTCTTTCTCATCTTTAAAGATATAATTAGAAATTCACCTTATGGTCCTCTTTATGTAGTTGGGCGAATCAATGACAAGCCCACTAATGGGATATTAATTGATCTCGCTTGTGGAGAGAATGTGATCATTGAAGAATCCTTACTTGTGCATGAACTTTATCAAGAAATATATGATAAATCGAAAGCATGGATAAAAATGCATAATGGTTTCACTTTCCCTATGATGGGATTGATCACCCTTCCTCTACAAGTTAGATTGAAACAATTAGATATCTCATTCTCCATCATCTCAATATCAAACCAATTCTGTGTGAAGCTTGGTTACCCATGGTTACACTCCATGGAAGTCATCCCATTGGTTTTGCATAAATTTTTAAAGTTTCCCTTTGACAATGAGATATTTACTATGCACCATAGTGGCTTTAATCCTCTGTCTTCTTGTAGGAACTTTTCATTAGATTTCCTTTGGCCTAAGCCTATGGAACCTATTAAACCTTGTGAAGACTTCTTTTTCAAATCCTATCAAAATTTCAAGGAAAAATGCATAGAAAAACTATCCCTTACAAACATGTCGCAACCTATGGCTGAGCCTCATATCATTGACAAAACTATTATTGAACCTCAAGACATTCCAAGTAACCAAGACCAACCTAAGATAGATCATTTTCCTAGCTCCTATAAAAGACCAAGAGACAATGAAAATAATCTCGTCACACCTCCTAAGATAAAACAAGTTTACAAAGCTAAAGAGAAAGTGGTTGAACAAATTCCTTTCGTTCCTTCCATTCCTCCCCTTAGGAAAGAAAAAAAACCTATGGTTGATAAACCCGCTCCTACAAAAACACAACTTGAAAATCATACTAAAAGAAACAAAAAAGCTAGAGTGTAGATGTAGAAATCATGCTCTTGCTTGAAGGTTAAACGATGACAACAACAAACAAAATTAACATCCAAACTTGATTGAAGCACTACATGATGAGTCTCCCTCTTTAATAGAACAAAAAGATCCTATACCACAACCACAACAAGAGCTAAATCCCTATTTAGACATTATCATTCAACCTCCCGTTGTGATTAACTTGGATGATGATGATGAGATTGATAAAATTGATGAAGAAGTGCATAATGAATTGAATAGATTGTTTTTCTCTTCTATGATCTTAAATGATGCTTCTTCTAAGAAGAGTGTCAAACTTGGTGATGATCCTAGTACTGCACTCGCTATGGTTTCTTTGGCTAGTTGCCCACCTTTTGTATATGATGAACATGATTGGGATACAAACAACTTGCTATAGGTTAACTCACATGTGCCTTACTAGTCTTTTGCATCATTTTATTTTTCATGTTTTGTGTGTGATTGCATGTGCATACCCCCATGTTGTTCGGTTTGATGTATCTCTCTCTTTGTGAAATTCCTCTATTTGTACCTACATTCTTCTCTATGTCATAAACATTTTATCTTTTCTTTGTCTTGTGTTTTTCTTTTGGGGATGATGCTATGTGTCAAGACATTTAGGTCTATTCCATGTTGACCCAAAATATTTTCCTTTAAATTTTATTTGTCATATTTTTTCCTTTTGGGGATGATGCAAGGTGTCGAGAAATTTAGGTCTCTTCCATGTTGACCAGATAGTTTTTCTTTATTTTTAATCTCTTTGTGTCATTCTTCCTATTTCATGAGTATTTGGGGAATGATGAAAGTTCAAAGCTCTGTAAAAACATTGTAGCAAAGACATACTAACCCCAAATCCATGGATCCCTTATGTGATTTTAGGATTTCATTTTGGGGCAACCCCTTCCATTCTTTTTCATGGCATAGCTTTATTTGGAAACATATGACTTGGCATAGGGAAAAATATAAATAAGCTCTCATTTCCATTTTATTGTTAGCATTTATAATTTGCTACTTTAAAGTAATTGCTCACAACATCGTGTTTAGTAATTTCTTTGAAGTGGGGGCATACATTGGCGTGATTCAAACTACTGGTATTGGCCAAATTATGCTTGATCCCTGAAGAATCGAAGCATAACAAAGCCACCAATAATTGAATCTCAACAAGATCAATCAAACAAAATTAAAACTAAACATTTCATCAAAACATAGCATACTAAATTATGAAATGTTTCAAAACATCTACTCTAATCCATTTGAAACTTATCTTGTTATGGAATTGGTGTTGTGTTGATGTGGAACAATGAACCTTGCCCAATCCCGTGATTAGTTAACTTGTTTCAGTCGATTCTATGGAACATAATTGATGAAACCATAGTGATTGATGTGTGAAAACCTAGTTTATGCTAAAATGATCATGATGCAAGCTAAGTTACCATGATTTTATGCTAAAAATGATCTAATTATGTTATTTCTAAGCTAATCTATGCTAAAATTATGCTAAAATATGAAATATGTAATTTATAAACAAGCTAAGATGGATGCATTGAAGCCATTAATGGATGCTCTAAGTTATTATGCAATGAAAATGAACTAAATTAAGCTAAAAAGTGAGTAAGAGATGAGTGTGTATGTAAGTGGATTCAATAGCATAAGTTTGCAATCGAAATATGGATGGATGAGTTTCAACAACATAAGTTTTCTTTGAAAGATGGATCCATTTGTCTCCAAATAGTGATCTATTTATAGGAGAGCAAATGAGGAATGAATGGTTGAGATCAAAAATCTTAATCAACGGTTTAGGGTGAAGGGGATGAGAGGCATGGATCATGGATTCTCATCAAGAGATGAGAATGCAAGATGGAAGTTAATCAAGGGCTCACACTTGCATCAAACAAACACACTTTTGACCTGCTCACATAGGTTAAAGGTAACTTGCTCAAGAGGTTGGAGGTTAACTTTAATTTGAAGCTAACTAAGTTGATTACATGAGAGGGAATATTCCTTTTGGATGAAGAAAAAGGTAATTTAAAAATTAAAACAAAGTTTTAATTGTGAAAAAAGGAGGATGAGGAATATTCCCTTTCTTAGAAGAAAATTAGTTTAATTACTAATTATACAAGGTTTAATTACTAATTAAATTTGATGAATTAATAAATAGGGGAGGGGATGAAATGATATTTAATTAAATAAGACGACTTAGGAGATTAAATTAAATATTTTTATTTATTTAATTTAATGAGATGAAATGTTAGTGTCAAAATAGATGAATTAACCCGATTTAATTAATTAGGCTAAACAGTGATGTAAGATGGGGTTAGAGAATCAAATAGCATAGGTAAAGTGACAGCCAACACTCCTAAACTATTAAACCACATCCAAACAAGAGAAAACAAAGTAAGCATAAGGAAAATAAAACATTAAATTAAAATACTCCCCATGCTTGAACTTGAATCACTTCTCTTGCTCTCCTATTTCTCCTTTTGCAAATATGCCCTCAAATTTGTAGTGTGACTTGTGCAAATACCTGCAAATGATAAGTAGAAAGTTGGAGAATAATAGCTGTTAAGCTGAAAATGGAGAAGAAAGGTTGCTTTTATAGACAACCATTCGAATGGACGGTTGAGATTAATCTTCTAGAAAGATTCCAAGATCAATGGATGGGAATGCATGAGAGGGATGTTATGAAATGGATGGTTGAGATTAAGCCTCAGAAAAGATGCCAAGATCAATGGTCCAGAATTGATGCACCAAGAATAAGCTATTCTTGGAGGAATCATGACAAGAAGACATGCAAAGACATGCAGGCCATGACAGACATGCAGGCTAGGATAGGCATGCAAGGACATGCAAGGACATGCAAGCTATGACAGGAAATGAATGTTATGACAGGGGATTATGACAGGGTATCTTTGACCAAGTGGTGCATAAATAATTTATTTTAAATTATTTATTCGAAAATGTTGGAAATGGACAAGGAAAATAAATAATTTATTCAAATTATTTATTTGAAAATAGAGGAAATGGACAAGTGGAAAATAAATAATTTATTCAAATTATTTATTTGAAAAAAAGTGAAAAGAGGAGCATTTAATTAAATTTATTAATTTAATTAAATGGAGAGATAGAAATGAGACCTTCAAATAATTAATTTAGATTAACTATTTAATAGGAAGGTGGCATGGGATAGTTAAATGATTTTAATAATTATTTAACTATGGAAGAATTAAAGGACCATGAATAGATAAATAATTAATGGTAACTATTTAACTATAGATGAAAGATGACAAAATAATTAAATAAATAATAATTTATTTAACTATTAAAGAAGAGGAAGAAATTAGTGACGCAATTAGTTTATTTAATCGGTCAGGATAGAATAAATATTAGAAAGTGAATTAATTAAATAATTATTAAAAATTATTTAATTAATAGAGGAATGTCATCAAACATAATTGAATAACTAAAATTATCCAGTTATCAAAGGACGAGGATGAAGAAAAATGACGCTCGAAGGCTTAGGACATTTTTTAGTGTCTTCATTTTGCCCCTCTTTGTCATAATGCAGCCCGTCGCATTGTGACAAAGAAAAATAAGTCAAAGTCATGCCCCAGTGCAAAATAAGATGAGGAAGAATGATGAGGAGGGTCACGGTATGCCCCCTCGAGAGGACAGACGGGTTCCAAGAACATGGGTGTGCTCTCGAAAAGGATGAGAAGACTAGAAGATGAAAGATAGAAGAAATGTTAGCTTGGAAGGGGATGGATATTAGCGTGGAAGAGAAGGGAGGATGAAGATGGAAATCTAGATGAAAAGAAAAAAGATAGGGGAACCAACTTTCATACTTACATTTTTATATTTATCATCATTGGGCAGATTATTGTAATGGCCAACAAACACCATGATATGACGTAGACCAAGGTGTGCAAGGTTGTACCATCACGTGAGATAAGCAGTCGCAAACAAGGATGATCATGACTCATACAAAAAGGCACATTTGCCCCAGTCTTTTTGCCATAACCAACCGCAAGCAGAAAAAGACAAGAAAGACAAATCGTGAAACATCGTTGCTTCTCTAAATCCTACTTCTAGGACATCCTCGAGAAACTAGCAACATGATTACCAAAAAGGACAAAATAAAGCCAAAACCATCATCATGATACATCGTTGCTTTTCTAAATCTTGGAGTTAGGACATCACTGAGAAACTAGTAACATGAGTGTCAAAAGACAAAACAAACCTCATGATACGTCGCTGCTTCTCTAAATCCTGTTGTCGAGATCTCGCTGAAAAACTAGTAACATGATGAAAAATCAACAGACAAGTGCCAAGTGTTTTCTAAGTGTTTTAATGTCAAGATGTTTGGTTTGATGTCGAGATGCCAGGGTGTCAAGGTTTTGACAATTGCAAGATGACAAGTGTCAAAGATTTCCAAATTCAGGAAGGACACATCCTGAATAATGTTGATGTCAAGAGGAGAAACCCCCAAAAGTCGAGAGGATCCCTCAAAATTCCAGGTGACAGTGACGATGCCTAGGAAGGACACATCCTAAGGCATAAATGACGGGGGTTGTTCTTCAGAAGGACACATCTGAAAGAACATTCATGTCAAGAGAAGTGGTTCCTAAATGTGAAGAGGATTGCTCAAAATGTTGAATGACGATGACGATGCCTAGGAAGGACACATCCTAGGGAATGATTAAATGACGGGCTACCCTTCAGAAGGACACATCTGAAGAGTAAGCAAGATTTGACTAGCTTGACTAAGTTTGATTGAGATTGACTGATTTTGATATGCCAAGATGGTTGTCATGTTCCATTGACAGATTGTCGAAGTTCACTTGGGTAAATTGTTCATTCAAGTTTAAAGACTATTTCATGTGTGTGCAAAAATTGTGCAATGAACCCTAATGGACTGACCTAGTGCGGCCTCGGGGGCTCATCAACAGATGGCCTTGCCTACGTCATACACTCAGAGACCTCGTAGTTCGACACGACCAAAGACTTTGTCTTATTGATGAAAGATTGAGCCATGATTTATTTTGACAAACCTAATAGGACTGACCTAATGTCTCGGGGGCTCGAAGATATTATACCGCCTAATGAAAGTAAAATGCACAGAGACAACGTGAAGTTCGAATGCAAAAGCTGACAAAGACTAACTCAAGATTCTAAATCGACGGATCGGGTAAGGATCAACATGACTTTGTTTCCTTTGGAAGTTTTGTGTTTTCTTCCATGATTTTTCTAATTTTTAGGGCTTTTTTCAGGACATTTTCTGATTTTTAGGGCTTTTTTCAAGACATTTTCTGATTTTTAGGGCTTTTTTCAAGACATTTTCTGATTTTTAGGGCTTTTTTCAGGACATTTTCTGATTTTTAGGATCATGTGCGGTACCCACTGCAGTCTCATGATAAAAGTTTTCCCCTAGTCAAGTTGAGTATGAGCCAAGAAAAAAAATGAAATGTAAAGAAAAGGCATGACTAGCATGGACAATGGACAATATGCAAGACTTGATTTCAACTATTGTTAGTCATGGATATAAGTATCATGATATTAGGACAAAGTGTTATGGCGAATGTCAAAAAAGAGTATGTTCATTAGGGACAAAGGTAGATAGAGTGACAGTAGATGGCACAACAATGACTGACTACACATGGCGCCTGTTTGCCACGTTTTCACCATGGTACTTATCCAAAGTGCCTGTTTACTAGGTTTTCACTATTGGATGAATTATTTCTCTTTATTTTTGTCATTTTATTCTTTTCTTTTCTTTTTTTATTTTTTTGGTGTCACCAGGACGCCTGTTTGCCATGTTTTCATCAAGGTGACAATTTTTTTGATTTTCTATTTTTTTTGTATTTTTATTGGTTTTTAGATAGGCTTTCTGATGCTATGCATAGAATTTGTGCAAATGTAGACTATTGATTGGCTCTGTCAACTGTTCACCTTCAGGAGTAGCTAATTGATATGCTCCAGAACCAAATGATGCTATGATGACGTAAGGGCCCAGCCAATTGGGCTCAAATTTTCCTGGCTTCTCCCTATCTGACTGATTCTTGGGATTTTGCATGAGAACTAAGTCACCAATGTCAAAGTATCGAGTCATCACCCTTTTGTTATAGCTTCTGCAAAGACGATTTTGGTATGCTCGTAAATGATTCAATGCATTGTGTCTGCGTTCATCTAGCATTTCTAACTCATGTAGTCTTGATTGTCTGTATTCTTCATCAGTGATGAGGCCTTTCATGGAGACTCGCAAAGATGGAATTTCGACCTCTATGGGCAAGATGGCTTCAGCTCCAAAGACAAGGGCAAAAGGAGTGGCACCAGTGGGAGTAAGAATGCTCGTGCGGTATGCCCACAAAGCAGGGTTGAGTTGGATGTGCCAGTCACGACTAGCGTCATTGACAGTCTTTTTAAGAAGTTTGATAATGGTTTTATTAGATGCCTCAGCTTGACCATTTCCTTGTGGGTAATATGGCGTGGAAAAGTGGTGGCTAATATGGAAACGTTGACATAATTCATGGACTTCATGGTTTTTGAAGGGACGACCATTATCTGTGATGATGGATTGTGGAATGCCATACCGACAAATGATATAATTGAGGATGAATTTGGAGATTTGTTTGCCGGTAATGTAAGTGAGTGGAATGGCCTCGATCCACTTAGTAAAATACTCAGTGGCGGTGATAATGAATTTGTGTCCATTGGAGGATGTAGGGTGAATCTTGCCCACGAGATCAAGTCCCCATTGTGCGAAAGGCCAAGGAGAAGTGATCGGCCTCAACTCTTGTGCTGGAGTGTGAATCAAATCACTATGAATCTGACATTGGCGACAAGTTCTTACAAATTCCAATGCATCCTTTTCTAGTGTTGGCCAATAGTAACCAAGTCTCATAATCTTTTTAGCTAAGGTTGGGCCACTCGAATGGGACCCACATATACCCTCATGTACTTCCTGTAAGGTCGCTTTTGCTTCATTAGTGTTGAGACAACGAAGAAGGGTATTGTCAAAGCTACGACGATAAAGGGTGTTGCTGATGATGGTATAACGTGCAGCTTTGCGGATAAAGGACTTCCTTTGGTTATTGGAAAAGTTTTGGGGAAGGATCTGTGAATGAAGGTAGTCAAAAATGTCCTTGTACCAGGGGGAACTGGAACCAACAAGCTCACAGACCATTTCTGATTCGGGGACATCATAAGCTGGAACCAATAACTGCTCAACCAAAAACTCAAACTGTGGGACATTGCTGGGAATATCAAGCAAAGATCCAATAGTTGCCATAGCATCAGCAGCCTTATTCTGTGTTCTTGGAATCAATTCAAAGGATAGTCTGTGAAAATATGTCAGGAAACTATCAACCATTCGTTTATAAGGAATTAGCTTCTCATCTTTGGTTTCATATTCATCATTGACTTGGTTTATAACTAGCTGAGAATCGCCGAGGACCTATAAATTCCTAATTTTCCACTTGATAGCCATTCGAGTCCTGTAATTAGTGCTTCATACTCTGCCATGTTATTAGTGCATGGAAATGCTATGCGGAATGACCTTGGGATGGAGTCTCCTTGTGGGGTAATGAATAATATTCCAGCTCCTGATCCATGATTAGTGTGAGATCCATCAAAGTATAATTGCCAAGGTTGTTTAGATTCTGCATGACATACAGACTCATCTGGAAATTCTATTGTAAGAGGATGGTTATCTGGTATTGGTGCATCTGCGAGCTGGTCTGCTATTACCTGTCCCTTGATGGCTTTTCGTTCCACATATTGAATATCATATTCACTGAGGATTGTAATCCATTTTGCTAAACGTCCAGTCAATGTTGCTCGACTCAAGAGGTACTTCAAGGGATCGATCTTAGCTACCAAATGTGTCTTATGGTTTAACATGTAATGCCTTAATTTTTGGGCTGCAAATACAACTGCCAAACAAGAACGTTCAATGGGTGTGTAATTTAGCTCATACCCCACCAGTGTTCGACTGATATAATATATGGCCCTCTCTTTTTCTTCATAGTCATTTTGTGCTAGTAATGCCCCCAGTGCTGAAGTAGTTGCAGAGATATACAAAATTAATGGTTTTCCTTGGATAGGAGGCATGAGAACTGGAGGTGACAATAAATACTGTTTGATCTGGTTGAATGCTTCCTGACACTTATCTGTCCACACAAAGGGGATCCCTTTGTGTAGAAGATACTGGAATGGTTGACACCTATCTGCGAGTTTAGCAATAAACCGTCTAATGGATTGAAGTCTACCTTGTAGCGTTCTTACCTTGTAGCGTTCTTAGGTCACTGATTCCCTTAGGAGGAGGCATATCCAATATAGCTTTGACTTTAGTGGGATCAACTTCAATTCCTCTACGGGAGACTATGTATCCCAATAACTTGCCTGATGCTACACCAAAAACACACTTTTTCGGGTTTAACCGGACCTTATACTGTTCCAACCTCCTGAAAACTTTGTCCAATACTGAAAGGTGGTCTTTTCTTGTCAATGACTTTGCCAAAAGGTCATCTACATAGTCCTCCATTAATGTGTGTATCATGTCGTGGAATATTGTTGTCATTGCCCTTTGATATGTAGCACCTGCATTTTTAAGACCAAATGGCATTACAGTCCAACAATATGTACCCCAAGGGCATGTGAAAGCAGTTTTGTGTTGATCTTCAGGGGCAATACGAATCTGATTATAACCCGAGAAACCATCCATAAGGGACAACATCTCATATCCAGCTGTAAGGTCCACAATGATGTCAATGTTCGGCAGAGGAAAATCATCTTTAGGACATGCTTTATTGAGGTCTCGGAAGTCTGTGCATACACGAATCTGTCCAGTATACTTAGTGACAGGTACGAGGTTGGATATCCACTCAGCATAGTCAATTGATTTGATAAAACCCACATCCAACAACTTTTTGAGTTCAACTTTAACCAACAATGCCACTTGCGGGTGCATTTTTCTTAGCTTTTGTTTTACTGGCTTGGCATCTGGCAATAATGGCAAGTGATGCAATACTAACTCAGGATCTAATCCTGGCATGTCGGCATAAGACCATGCAAAGTTTACCTTGCGTTCTGAGAAGAACTTTTGAAATACTGGTTGTTCAACCTCTGTCAATGACGCCGCAAAGAGGACCATTTTGGGGTCTTCCACAGTAGCTATATTAACTGGTATGGTGTCTTCTACAAGCATTGCTGATTTTTCTCTGTCCACGGGGAGAAAGTCCAATCCTCCACCCTTAGGTGCCTCAGGGAGGTTTTCACCCTCGGATACGTCCTTTATTTTTACTATTTTGTCGTCAGAAGGTGCCTTTCGGTTTTCACCTAGAGACGTATTATTTTTTACTTTATTTTTCTTTTTAATTTTGCGACTAGAGGATGGCACAGTCTCCCCAAAATAAGCAGCACAATCCAAGTCAATGGAAAATCCAGCTTTGTGATCCCCATTTGGAATGCCCTCACGTAGTCCGAGAAATTCTGCTAAAGCCTCATCATTTTCAAAAGTGTCCATTACTGGTGGGCCTTGTTGGTTCCAGTCAATTAGGTCAGGGTAAACTAAAGATATCCCATCATTAGCATTTGCAAATTGAGGAGATGACAAGGAGAGCATGCAAATGGATGTCGAGACATTAAAAATGAAATTGTCATCATCTGGCTCTATGTCGGATTCTATCCAGTATTCTCCTTCACTCGTTTCATACTCACCAGCGAAATAAGGGACAAAGGGAGTAGCATTAGAGTCAAGATCAGTAGTGGCAAGTGATGGTTCAGGTGGTTCTGAATGATTGTCATCAATTTCGAATGACTGGGTTGGTATGTCAGGACTGGGATGAATGGGAATAGAACATGATCTAGACTTGACATCATTTGATGTTGTATCGATCTTAAACATTTTCCAGAATCGTTCCTCAAATGTAGGCTCACTAGGTTCGAGGAATAATTCGTCAAGGCAGTAGTCACTTAAGGATCGCTGAGAGCCAAATTCCCATTCGTGAGAGTCAGTTTCAGAGGAGGTGTCCTCAGTTGTCTCAACACAGTCTGAAGCATACACTAACTCACATGGAAGCACATTGGTACTCGGATCGCCAGATTCTCGTGGACCTAACCCTAACCCAAGATGTTTTGGTCTTTCTAAAACTAATAGTGGCTCACGCCTTCCATTTTTATCCTTGCCAAGACCACTTTTTCCATCATAACCTTTTGCTTTTATCATGTTGTATCCTTTTCCATATATTGTTACTGGCAAGGGAGTTAAGTCTCGTGGTTCTCTATAAATCCAGGATAGTATATCATCTATGTCCTCTCAACTCATTTCACCCCACTTTATGAAAATTGTATTTGGAGGAACCCTGAAAGTTTCTTTTGCTTGTATTCTAAAACAAGGTTTGCCATAGACTTGGAGAGACTTGGGCATCGTGGTTATGCAATAGGTTGTATTCAGCTTATACTCTCCACATCCTTGATCCTGAATCTGGAACCTCGGGTCGACACTTGGGGTGATAAATGAAGTGGAAGGTGTTATGGAAGTGGTCATGGTGGTCAAAGAAGTAGGAGTGGAAGCGATGGATGAAGAAGCAGAAGATTTCATGAGTGTTGAGGGATCAATGAATTTAGAAGGCAAAGATGTCAGAGCTTCCCTATTGATAGGGACTTGACGTTCCGAGACACCCCGTAAGTTGGTACAATATTGGAATGGATCAGGGTCTCCGTATATAGTAATCTCAGTTCCTTCAAAAGGAAACTTCAAGCACTGGTGATATGTGGAGGGAATGGCCTTCAAAGCATGGATCCAAGGTCGACCGAGTAAAATGTTGTATGGCAGGTCCAAATCTAGAACTTGACAAGTGGTGTCAACAATGACTGGCCCGATCCGAATTGGGAGTGTAATTACGCCCTGAGAGGAACGTTCTGCATCATCATATGCCTTGATAACAATGTTTCTTGTGGCGTCTACGCAAGCATCAGAAAAGCCTAGTGCCTTGACCAATTTTAAGGAACATATATTCAATCCTGCTCCGCCATCTACTAAGACTTGTCTGACCTTATGTTTATGAACAAAGACTTCGATATGAAGGGCATCATTATGGTTGGATTTGGATGATGAATAGTCTTGGTCAGAAAAGGTGATATGGTGGGGTGTCATGAGATATCCTACCATGGCTTCAAATTGGTTGACATCAATATCTTGGGGAACAGAGGATTCTTGCAGTGTTTTGTCTAGGATGGCCTTATGGGCAGGCGAGATGCGTAACAACTCAAGAATAGAGATTTGTGCGGGTGTTTTTCCAAGCTGGTCAATAAGATTAAAGTTTCCTTTAGGTTGGGATTGCTTGTTTTGTGGACGGGATTGCGACTGTGAAGTGGACGGGCCAGCTATTGTTACCTTTGGTTGTCTAGGGGGAGGAGGGCCGGCTATGGTGATCTTTCCACCGCGAGTGGTGACATTGCATTCAGGGACCTTTCTAACGGTGACCGTGCAGACATGTTCCTCAGTTGTTCTAATGTGATGTATAATAGGTCCCCCGGAATAGTCGTATGCAATACGGGCATGGTTGGCTTGAGTATTGTTATTAAGGTTTGACATAGAAGGGTTTCTTGAACCATGATCCTGCAGTGGGTTCTTGTGTATTGTATGATCTGCATTAGAGGCAAACTGTGGCCTTCCAACTTCAATGATACATTTTTCAATAAGGTCTTGTACCAGATTTTTCAATTGTTTACAAGAAGATGTTTTGTGTCCTTTTATTTGGTGATAGTCACAAAATGCATTATCATCCCACCAAGATTGTTTAAATTGTCTAGGGTCATATGGTTTGGGGTCCTGAAGTGTGATGAAACCATTTTGAACACATTTCTTGAGTACTTCGTCAATAGGTTCACCCAAAGGGGTATATGTGCGATTTCTAAGGAATTGTCTTGGTTGTCTAGGCTTCCCTTGAATTTGATTGTTTTGATTGCCTTGGTTATTCTGATTTGTTTGGATAGCATTAGCAGCATAGTTTTGTGTCATCATTTGTGTGTTTTGTGGTTGTGTCCCTTTTAGAGTAATCATAGGACCCATAGTGTTGACAGCCTTAGCATCGACTACACCATCATTGGTAACATGTTTGTTCTTAACCTAGAATTTGGTTTTGTTAGCAAAATGAGGGTTTGCATTTGTGTTTTTAGGACCGTATTTTAGTCTTCCTTCAGCTATGAGGGCTTGTTCAACTTGGACACCTCGTTCAACTAGGTCTGCAAAATTTGTGCAACAATGAACACGCAAGCCATTTTTCAGTGGGCCCATTAACGTTTGTACGAACATGTCAACTTTTTCCTTTTTAGGTATGTCTATATGACAACGACTCGCTAGGCCCCTCCATTTTTGAAAGAATGGTAAAAAGGTTTCACCTGAATCTTCTTGTGTGAGTTGGCATAAGTTGGTAATGGAGGTGTCTGTGTCAATGTTGTATGTGTAATTTTTCACAAATTTTTCAACAAGTTCTTTCCATGACTATATTCTAGGTTACAGTGTATAGAACCATTCTAGCACTAGTCCTACGAGGCTTTTAGGAAATAGTCACATTAGATATGTGTGCTCATGAGCAATATCCACACAACTTGTTACAAACTCTTTGATGTGGTCAAATGGATTTGTTTTACCCTTGTATTTGTTGAAGTTTGGAGCCACATAACCATGTGGAAATGGTGGCATGTACAAAGTTGTATCAAAAGGATATGGACATAAGTCATATGGCATTTGTGTCTTTTTGTCAGAGGTTTTCATATTTTCCATCTGTTTTTGAAGGTCATCCACTTTTGCTAGCAAGGTGTGTACAATGGGATCATTGGTTGCCTGAAAGTAAGGTATGTTTTGCTGATATTGCCAATTGTGATTGGGGATATGTTGTTGAGTATGAATCTGGGATGAGTATGTGGGAATATGTAACCCCGCCATGTTTGTCTGTATTTGAGGTCCCTGACTTATTTGATGTCCAAAGGTATGCATTTGCTGTGTCATTTGAGTTCCTTGTCCTTGTTGAAAGAATTGTCCATGTGGCATGGTAGTGTTTGGTCCTTGAAAGTGTCTGTGTGGTATATGTGTATTGTGCCCTTGTCCATGTGGGATGTTCATTTGTGATGATGTGTTAATGTTGTGTTGAGGGCCTTGAATGAAAACGCGTCGTGAGTTTTTCCCAAAGGGATTAAATGAGGTTCCACCATAAGGATGTGATGAAGATGCCCCCATTGTCATAGATGAAGAGCCGACCATAGGATTTGAAGAAGTGGTGCCTACTGATGTGGATGCAAAGGTGGTTCCTATTGTTTGTGAAGATGATGTGGAAGTTGTAGGCATGGACTGTGAAAAGGTAGCTCCTAGCATTTGTGTAGATGATGTGGACATTGTAGGCATGGTCACAGTGGATGTTCCTCCAGTTGAGTTAGTTGAAGAGGAGGTGTTTTGATTTATGGTGCCACTAGATGTCACATTAATGGTGGTAGTAGCAACTTGCGTAGTAACAGCAGTGTGATTGGTCTAGGTATTGTTCGTGTCATGTTGGGATGTTGTGTTTTGTGTCGTATGATTAGGAGAGACAGGACGTATGGTATTAATGTCAAAGCCTTTTGGTAATCTTGTGCCTTGGTCTAAGAGCATAGCGAGGTATCGTTCAGGATTGTTTAAGACCAATTCTTCTACAAGTGAAGCGAATTCCAGATTTTGGGTTGTTGCCTCTAAGTTTTCAATGTAAACTTGTCCATTTTGGTCTCTTTGTATGAATTGTTCAAAAAGTGGATTTTGAGAAGAATTTGACATGTTCATGGAAGATTGTGTATTCAAATTTCCAAATGGGTCATCAAAAATCTAGTCATTGGGATTGGTGTTGATGTTGGTGTGGTTGTTAAAGTCTTGTCCAAAGTCTTCCATTTGTTTTTTCTTTCTTTGAAGTCTTGTTTCCACCATCAAAGAGATTGCTCAAATGAAGATGATGACAATGCAAGGATGACACTAGTCTATTTT
>VDFB02216682.1:0-15838 GCA_007258455.2 Sequoia sempervirens
TTCTTTGCACTTTCTTGGCATTACACGGAGTCCTATCTCTAGCCCACGACTATGGATTGTATTGTATTTGATGTTGTTGGTGCCATTTCAAGGTTTTTTTTTTCGAACTGAAGAATCTAAGTAAGCCCTAAAACCCTGATATTTTCAAATTTTGTTTACTATGAATAGATTGAAGCAACAGTTTATGGTGTAATTTAATCACGACATTCCATGATATCACATTTCTTTGAGGCATTTTTAGAAATAGTTCACTTGCCTTGTCCATGCTTCCACATTTTCATGTATGTCTAGCAAGGAACTTGTAACTACAACATATGACAAAAAGTCCCTGTTGTTATGCTTTAATGGATGTCCCTTCATTATTACTAGATATCTGATGTAGTGCACATTATTATAGTGCAAGCCTATTTTTTAGATTGTTTCATTTAGCACTACCAATATTCTCCACAAGAACATTGATCCTGTTTAAAATGATAGAAATGGCTCACATCTCTTAGAAAAAATTCTCTTGCAAGTGTTTGCATTTACTTAATTATCCTAGATTTATGTAAAAGATATTGTTTCATAACTATTATCCCATTCAACCATCATACTTCCCTTTTCCTATAGCAGACCACTAGACTCACTCTTCTCTTATACTCTGTCAGCCTATTATGAGGTTTCTCAAGCCTCTCAAATACCTTTTATCCCTTCTCAGACCTACTGAAAACATTTCTTTTTCACTATTCAAGGTTTCTTTAGCTCTTATCTATGCTCATATTTTTTCCAAGTCTTTAGCATTGTCCCCACTTGCTTAGGACTATGTCCTCCTTAGTTACACCTAGCTTATTTAACCAAGGATGAGAGAATAGAAACTTATCTACATTAGTACATATCATCCACTGGTACTTTTCCCTAGTTGAGAAGTATGTAATAATTCCTGAACACATAAAGGACCATCAGAAGCTTGATAGTCTTCCATTTTAAAAACAACCCTCTCATAATTTTTTCCTTGAAGTTGAAAATCTTCTTAATGTAATCCTTGAAGGAAAATTTGGGTGCTTGAGTGGGAAATAGCATATGATATTAGTAGTATATTTTGAAAGGAATTAACTATTAGCAGTATCTTTTGAAAGGAATTAACTACAACTAATTATATCCAGCTAAGACTCCAGATCTAGCAATAGCTTGTAGAATATTTGCACTATACCCCTTTTCACTCTTCATGTATGGAGGTCAACATGATGACCATGAAGATCATGGTCCATGATGAATCTAGTTGGTAGAAGAACTAAGAAATATTCTAGAAATCCCTGTTGTTATTCTTTGATGGATGTCCCTTCGTTATTACTGGATATCTGATGTAGTGCACATTATTATAGTGTAGGCCTATTTTTCATATTGTTTCATTTAGCATCACCAATATTCTCCACAAGAACATTGTCCCTATTTAAAATGATGGAAATGGTTCACATCTCTCAGAACAATTTCTCTTGCAACAATCTTGGAGATGAATTTAGATGCAGTGTGAAAATCAGAACATGCTCGAAGGTTCTTAACAACTCTAATAGTTGTACCAAAGGCCATGTTTAACAAACCAAATGCAATTTCTAACTTTTCACTATGGTGGCAGATAAATGATTCTTTTTTCTTCTATTCCATAGCATTAAGTAAAAGTCTTGAATCTGGAAATACCCTGTTGCCTTCATTTTCCAAGCCAATTTCTCCAATTTTGCATAGCTCTCCCATGTTTGTGGATGTGATCTATCTCCTACACAAAAAAGCATGTACCATTTTATGCCCTTCAATCCAACTACATGTAGTGATAGTTAACTTGATGTAAATTGGTATGCATGAAGGAGAAGTTTTTCATGGAGGTATCCTTTGCAGGGGGGGTCAATAGCCCACTGTCATTGTTTGAACATATGTTTGAACATTTATTCTTTTCTTTCAATAATATTGGTATGAGTCTTGGAAATTAATATAATGCTTATATTAATTTATGTCAACTTGGTTGTATTCAATGTAGGCTTTAAGCTTGCATTCCCTTCCCTCTTAACTGTTATATAATAGATTCTAAATCCTAGTTATCACAACTTGGGATTCTACCCCTCTTGTGTATCAGAGAGATCCAAGGAAATAATAGTGAAATTATAGCCTTGTATATTGCTTATTTCACCATGAATTAAGAGAAGATAGCCAAGTTTCTTGATGGTTTTACTTTTGATTCCATCAAAGTTTTTTCCTGCAATGACTTTTAGTTTTCAATATGAAAAATGGAGATAATAAGAATGTAAAGGAAAAAAATTGTCTCCACTTCTGCTACCAACTTGTTGAATAAAATATTTTAATGCTCGTTTAGTGGCTAAGCTTCTAGCATATATAATGATAAAACAAGGACTCCATATATCATTCATCAGGGTTTATGTCTTGAGGTAATTTCTTTGTATAAGAAAGTCACAGGATTCATCCCCTAAATTGTGACCTACCCTAGGGATGCCTAAATATAGGCTCCATTCCTAGACATAAAAAATTCATACAACATAGAGCATTGATACCCTAACAGAAAGAAATCGTGAGGGTTTATTGAAAAAGCAAGATTGGTCAACCATTGAGAATTGGCCTTATCTCCAACTACACTAGTAGCACCCCAAATGCTCTTGAACAATGCTTGATATTAACCACTCTTGTGCAATACTACTACCATGCAATATTTCCATTAACTTTATCCCTTCCCATTCAGACAAATGGTAGTTCTGAAATTTATATTGATTGGTTGACTCTCAAATCTTCAAATCTGGACCATATTAGCAATGCCTTTTTCAAATTAGATTTTTACAGAGACTGCCTTGCAGATTGTGCCCTTTATCTTCATATGTTGTGAAAATTTAGTTCTATTTTAACTTTAAACTGCAATAAAGAAAAATATATTGGGCATAAATTTGAAGAGAAAAATGTAATACCCAAGGAAAAACACTATGCTTTTGGTAGTTTTCACCATTACACTAAAGTTTTCATTCAAATTTCCTATATATTTATTTCACTATTTTGTGTTGTGTATGCAGGACTTTGAAGTCTAAACAGTAAATACTATATAGTATTTGAATTTCTATGTTCATTAAAAATGACAATAGGTTTTTTGCTCGAGAGGAAGGGATCATCTCTTCCTTCTGTAGGGTAGGATGAGTCTTTCTTTGGAAATGCATACATACTTGGACTGAAGGTCTTGGTAGCAAGTATGGGTGGATTGTTGTTTGGTTATGATACATGTATGCTCTTCTTGTGAATATTCAAGTTTATTTATTTGTACATTTTCTCTGAGCCATAAGATTAATTTGTTTCCATCTCACTGCATTTTCATACCTATATATTACTAATAATAATTAAGAAAGTTAGAGTACAAAATTTCCAATAAGATCTAGAAAGGTATTTTCAATTTTGATCTTTTTTGCAATATCCAAAGTAGAAGTTCTCTTGAGGAAAATTAGTGAGGAAGTTAATGGCTAGAAAGTGATTTATTGACTTCAAAAGATTCATTGAAAAAGAGAAGAAATATATGATAAAAGCTTTTGTTTTAGTTACAATTCTAAGAATTGTTGTTTTGTCAACAAACAGTTGAACACTGAACATAAATAAAATTGCACTATGAGTATTGACCAAAGAAACATTCGACAATGGTAAGAAACTAATTGAATGTGAACATAGAACCATTCTAGCATTCTTAAAATTTGGAGACTGGGAGTAACATATAGTTTTATGGTTTACTTGCATGACAGTAACTATGAAGTTGTGATGTCTCTAGCCTAGTTTAACTTTTTAAAGTCCTACAAGGGTCAGGATTGACTAGATGTGGAATAGTATGCAAGATATTGTTCTGTCTGGTTGTGTTTTCTTGAACTTGGTGGTGGGAAGGTGGGCCTTTCAATTCATGATCTAGTAGATGATAATAATTTTAAGTGAGACATGGCTATGGCTATTTATGGTGTTTTTGGTAGCCTTATTTTTATAATACCATTCCCAAGATCTTGTGAATTTCCACACTTGAATGGTTTTCAAGTTAGATTTCTCTCTCTCAGGGTTTTCTTGAGAATGAATGACTTTCTATTTTTTTGAATGGTGTGCCATCCATTATTATCTTCTTTTCCATAATTATATGATGTACTATTCTTATTACATCCTTATACTCTTTACATAAGGCATAAGTTTGAATTTGGAAAGGATAGGGTATGTATGCAAGGTAAATGGAATATACATACCCTAGTGGTAACTCAACAACTACCTTTACATTATTTTCACTTCTACTTATATTAGGGTTAACTTTTTTATCCTTTACTTAACTAAAACCTCAATGTTTCTTGAAATTTCTATGTAATCATTTCTACTTATATTAGGGCCAACTTTTTTATCCTTACCTCAACCGAAACCTCAATTTTATCTTTTCAATTATACATGATATTGGTGGTGACAATACAAGAGAACATTAATCTAGGAATATGTGAATATATGAGTACAGGTGTTATATCAGGGGCCCTTCTCTATATATGTGATGATTTCAAGTTTGTGGATGAGAGCAACTTCCTGCTCCTATTTTTGGACTGGTACGGGGATCAGGTACAATAGTTCCTTAATTATGTTTTTAACTCAAGTTGATGTGGTAGGCATGGCCATCTAAAGACATAAAATGCAATAAAATTTCTATGTCAAATATACAAAATTAACCATAATATTTATAGATTACACATAATTAATGAAAAAACACTACTATTAGTTGATAATTCAATACTAGATATCACATGATAAATCAAAATGGTTACAAATCCATAGCATTGTTCAAAATAGACTAGTAGTAAGTGTTGAAACTGCATAATACATGCAAACTCAAAATAAATCCTTATATTTCTCTTCATTGACAGGAATAACATTATGACTTGGTTTATTAGAACCACAAGTAGTTGTAATGCCACTCCGACTAACTATGTTATGCCATTGCTTATCTTGTTGCTAATTCTCTTTCTAAACTATAACTTGAATAATGAGATTTTTTATAATCTCACATTCTCAAATTTCTTTCTCTGTTTTCTCTAACATGCACATTTGCACAAGCCAAGAAATTTTCAAAAACTTACTTGTGAAAAATATGCTTTGTGTAATATTATCCTTGGATGGGCTTGTTTATAAACTTTGGGAATTTTAAATCTTAATGTGCAAAATAATTTTATGAAGCTTTGGTTCAAGACAATTAAACAATACTCTAAAGTATTACATAGTATGGGGAACCAATGAAGGTTAAGAAAGACATATGAATGAATGATAGTCCCACACAAGATCAAGTAGACATGCTTGAAGTGGACTTAGGTATAGATGTAGAGTATGTATCTCAAATCTTCCATCTTCTTTGGAACCTAAGGAGGAGTTGGTTGTATTTGGTAGAGGCTCAAACCCATTGCCTACACAAGAGTGAGAGGAAAATGTGCAAGACAAGGTTGAAGAGGTCAGGTCTATAAATCTTTAGGCATATTGACACCCATAGGCCACACCACCACGAGAGGCAACAATTGTGGACGTGTGGTGTGAAGCAACACGGCTATGGATATAGAACTAATCAAAGAAGCAATAATTTTTGGGTGTATATGGAATCAAGGGAGCAAAAACAATGGGAATTCATGGAATTAAAGAAGCAACAACTATGAAGCATAGCACTATTGATGACCATCACATATGGATTGATATATGATTAAACATGGCTCATGGGTGGAGCTTACTAAGGGGTGATGCCCTATTATATATCTTTTCCCACAATATAATGATATATGCTATGGTTCTGAAATAGTTTGCATGTGGAACACATAACCCTAGGTTAGTTATAAGCCTATAAGTCAAGTTAGTATCATGAGGGTATGGGATTATGAAAACCCTAGTCTAATTAGTTTGGGCTATTCATGTGGGGCTTAATTCATATCATTATATGTGAGGTCTTGATTTCTATTGCACTCTCTTAGTGAGGGATCTTTTAGAAAGGAAGAACAAAAAATTATATTAATGTCCATGAGTGTCCAAGAATAGGTTAGTGGGGCTAGAATGTTATCCTATTGCAATAGAAAAGTATTAAGGAAATGGCCCCTAGAAGCAAGGCTAACAAAATAAAATAAAGCAAAGAAAAGAAAAGAAAAAAAAGAAATGGATGAGTGGGGTAAGCCCAAAATGTTAATCCTAAAACAAGTACAAGTACAAATAGTTGTGTGAGGGGAGGATCCCTCAAAGAGTCCAAAGTTGATGAAAATTAAAGCTTGCAACTAAGGTTGGAAGAAAAAACCATCAAGTTCTATTGCTAAGTGGGTCGAGTTGGACAATCTTAGGAAGTGGGCTATTTTTCCTAGAAACTCTCTTAACATTGGGGGTTGAAGAGCTCTTGGAAGCAAAGAAGAAACTAATAACTTGACCTTGGCTATGAGACTTGTGCTATGGTTCAGGTGAATAATGATATTGTTTTATGATGTTTATTATTTTATACCATGTGAAGAAGGGACTACAGTTGGAGTAGGTGCTTGTTTTTCTTGTTGCATTTGCATATTGAGGAATTTCCCATATCTTTTTCTAACCAATGCCTTCTTTACTTTCCTTTTGTCCATAATAGTCAATGTTGTATTTTTTCTCTTTTATATATCAAAATGGTGTTGTTTTTTTATTCTTTATTCATTGTATTTGGCTAACATGTATTTGAGATATATATCCCTAGTTTATGGATAGTTCTTTCTGGCCAATGGGTGTTGTTATTTATAATCTTGGAATGATGTTTAGTAGGGGAAGAAATATTGTTTGAACACTTTTTCCTAGTTAATTTCCTAGTTATCTTGCAGATACACTCAACTATAGTTCCAACAATAATAGGTCTTGATGAGCCACATGTTGCAAGCACATCATGGCCTGATGATGGATTGATGGAGAAGCAAGGCCTGGAATTTTGGGAGCATGAAATCAAAGGAGCCAATTTGGAATGATTATTAATCTCTAAACTTCCATCCCATCCAAAGCTTTACCAAGGCCAACTTCAGAATGGACTCTAATATGTTATTCTCCCGAACAAAGTTCCTCCTAATAGGTAGCTACATTGGGATGTATTATTTTGAGTAAACATGTAATATTGTATCATTTCATGTAGATCAATGAAATTTTTTAAGCATTCTAATTTTCTATTGAACTGGTTGTTGATTTGTGTCATCCCAATGGATTCCAGTAGCAGATAGAATACAATAGAAACTTTTATTCCTCTTCAAGTATATATTTTTTGTTCACATGAATAAACCTGGCAATTTCTTGTTTTCTTTTATAACTTATGCATGTAATTATCAACACTAGAATTGTAAAATCATTTAATCTGAGTCTGCTTGCACCAAGAAAATCCTTGAAAGTATATGTTCTTTTCCTCCATTCAAAACTTATGTTCAACTTAGGTTGCTCCATAGACTATATAATTGATTGTTGAAGGACGTTATTGCTTAAATCCTAATCTGTCGGGTGTTCAATAAGCACTTTATAGGCAAAAAATTTAGCCCTTGTGCATTTTGCTTGCTTAAATCATTGAAACATATGAAATTCTCAACATATCGATAGGCAAGAGTTATCTTTGCAAATCTAATTGAACTAAGTGAACAATGTATATTTTCCCATTTTTTTGTGTATAGATGTGCATGTGCATGCCCCTATTTAGCTGTCATGGACAACTTCTATTATATTTATCAACTAGCTGACTGAATATATGGCCAACTTCATGCCTACAAGCAATCCACCCTCAAAACAGAAAACTAATTAACTTCAATTGAACAAAATGTAGATTTCCCCATTTGGTTTGTGTATGTTCATATTTAGGATTATGATCAATTTTTGTGATACCTCTTAGCTCTGATACAAATATTGTGCATAGTTCTTCTCAGTTTATTCAATTTGGTGCTATTATTTTTATCCTATGATTCAGGATTCAAAATGACCCCACTCATTATTATTTGTCTTCCAAAACTATCTAGAAGAGGGTAATCAAAATCAATACTGGAATATCTAAAAGTCGAAGATCCTTTCCCTGAAATTGAAGCTTTGTTCTCAACAAACTAGAGCTGAGACGAGCCAAGAACTAGTGGAAGGGAAGTTGAATGAAAACTGAGAGCAACTAAAGTACATCTCCTAAGAAAAGTGCCCTTTCCACTATAAGTATTGGTTCTAGTGTCTCCTTGTTCATTTTTCAAGAATCTCCTCATTTTCATTTCTTGATAGAGAGATTCTGAAAGATGTGCAAGATGTTCTTCAATCTCAACAACCATTGTTGAGATAAAATGGAAGCATTTCTCTTGGTAAAATAAGGTGCTAAATCATTTATCCTTGAATGATATTTATGTGCATGAAGAAAAATTAGGAGGTCTTCTAGAATATTCTTGGACCCCTCATCTATGGTATATTTTATTTGACTAACCTTAGTTCCAAAATAAGCATTAAGGTGACCAAACTGGTCTTCATCATTTGTCATCATACCCAAACTCAACCTGTAAATTGACAAATTTTAGGTCCCTCTCTGACAAAGCCAACCCCTCACTAGTAGTTAATTTTTGCAATGGGTTTCAACATCTTTGTAACTTTCCGCAGATGTACCATGGCTTCAAGGCATTTTACTAACCTTAACTCTCTGGGCCGTAAACTGTGGAATCCACTTACCATTATTTGTTTCCCATCCTAATGAACAGGCTTCAAAAATTTCATCCCACAGACTCTTTGAGTGCTTCAAAACAATCTCACACATATTGCCATGGAAACTCAACATTTGAACCAAAAAAAATTAGCCACTCCAAGCTCCCTTAAAATGCATCCAAACTATCCAATGTTCTTTATTCAATGTCTCATTCTCTGCAAGTTCCTTGCCACTTTTCACAAGATCAAGCAAATACTTTCCCCCAAACCCATCTATAGAGAGAATATCATCTACACATGTATTAGGCCACGCTAAGCAAGACTCTGATATAAATTCACTCAGAAAAATCATCATGGTAGCTTGTAGCTCCTCTCTATGAGATTTCCACAACTACACCTCATTGTCTAGGTTTGGAATCCCACCAAACAACTATGATCTAGGTGGCACTGCCAACACAGTCTTATAAAAAAGAGGCAAATCGTTTAGAACCTCCAAGAAGAGTTCCCCAACTTGACATAGTGTTACCTATATGAATCTTACCACATTAAAGAAAATGGAATTTATTGCCCCCACCTTATCGGTCTATCGGTTAGACGTGTCTTCTGGTTCTAGGGATGCGTCGACAGTTCTATTTTTTCATCACTGTGAGGATCTTCTATCGGCGGGATGAGGTCTCCTATTCCCATGATGGTTTGATGGGGATGTCGTCGGTGGAGTTCGCGCTTTCTCTGGGACTTGGGTGGTGGTTCCAACAATGGGTCGATGTTGTTGGCACTCATGATCTAAGTCAACACCTACAAAACCAAGGTTTTGGTCTTCTTGTGTTGAAAGGATAAGAAGTAGATAAGCTTCATATTTAGTTGAACCCACTTGAGATAGTCTTTGAAAACAAATTCATGGGGCTTGATTTCACTAACAAATGGAAAATGAAGATGCTCATAGCTCAATTGAGGACCAAATCACACCAATTAAGATGTGAGACGGGTGTTGAAAACCAATCTAATTGATCTTTTTGTGGTTCTATGTGTAGCCTTGTTAAACTTGCTAGATAATTCGACCAAGAATGATTCAATAGGATTTGGTTTGTTTGTGAGGATTTCTAGAAACAAAATAATCTTCCACTATAATCAAATTTTGCATAAGCTTTATCTAGTACAATGTGCTCCCACTTGTTATGTGGCTGGCTAAATCCTTTTGCAAAGCATTGGTTCCTTGCCCCCATTGTATTTTTAATTCTTTGCTACCTTGGTTGAGTTCTTGAGTTGCGTTAATGGAAAATTGGTTCATCAAATTTATATGAAGGCCAAGAACTTTGCCTCTACCTTCACCTTTCTATTATATTCTTTCATTGACTTGTTATAGGAGGTTATATTTCATTTAAGTGATTTGATCTTGTTGATTTGATGATTGGATAATGGTTCCATAATCTTGGTAGAACGACATGGTGGGTTCAATATCCATATATTGATTTTCCAAAAAAGGTCTCTATTGTTAGCATGGGCATCTCCAACATGGAGCCTGATAGCAATCAGGAGCACCATTCAACCTCACTTAGACAAATTTCACAAAAAATAGGCTTCAATCTCTCAATTCCTTCAATCCTCAAGCATTTTAGACAAGATATAAAACCATTTTCAAATACCCTTTAATGACTTCTAAAACATATCCCAAATTCACCATAGGTTGTTTTGGAACAACCTGCAAATTGTATTTGCTTTAAAGTTTCTAAAGCCTTTTCAACAGATCTAATTTGTGTATATCCTGCAATCATTTTAGTCCATGAGACCACATTTATTTGAGGCATTTTATCAAACACTTCAAGTGCCTTGTCTATGATCCCACATATAGCATACATGTTGGTGTAGGAGCACCTAAGCTTCCATTTTCAAATTTGAAGGCCATTGCATCTTAGTAGGTCATTTTAGCATTTGAGGAGGTCATTTTATGTTAATTAGGTCTTGTGAGACTATTCACTATGAATTAGGATGATTTTAGAGTCAATTGGGTAAAAGAGGCAAAGTTGCAAAAAAGTTGTAAAATTGCAAACTATCAAAAGTTGTTGCAGGTCATTTTTGTCAAGTTTTGCAGAATTGCTAAATATAGTGCAACATGACAAATTTTGCATGTCTAAGGAAAATAGATGCTCCTCCATTGAATCAATGACTTCTAACTGTTGGGAAACATAGAACAGCTTGTTAGTTCTCAAAAACGCTGGTTGAAAAACCACAAGAGGTTGCCAAGCTCTTGGTACGTTTTAGGCTAACGAACAAGGCCAAATGATGTACTTGAACCTTCTTCTCTTTAGGCTTTGCCAAACCTAGGTGGGTGTACCTATGCAAATGGAGCAGACTTAGACTATTTGTTTCCTACTTGAACAATCTATCCACAATGGCAATTGAGAGTGGAGAGATGTAATCCTAATTTGGTATAAATTGTATAAGCAATATCAAGGTAAAATTTAATATGTTCAGTTAACAGATGTGAGGTTTTGAAATTTTTTTTGATAAAACTAAATGATGAAATGGATAAGACCAGTGCCTTGTTGGGTAAATGGATTCAAATGAAGATCTAGAATTTATAACTTATATTGGCTATAACTCAAACTATTTGGCACACTTATGTTGGTTTATATCTTGTATAAATGTGTAGGAAAGTGATTGACAAACTCTACTTATGGATCCAAATGACACGACCAGGTTACTTATGATTTATCAAAAGGATTTTAATCTTTACTTGAAAGAACCAATTGTATAGATCATACAGAAACAACAGATAATATCAAACTGGAGACAAAATGGCAATCCTAATTATATGGTTCTTCTTATTGATCCAAATAACACTTCTAGATTACTGTGATTGACTAAAAGGATTTTAATTCTTTTGGAGAAACCAATTAATCATATCACGCAAGAACAAAAAATGTGCATTGATAAATTGAATATATACTTGATATACCAATTTAAATAATAAGGAAATATCAAACTAGAGACAACTAGATAATTGAATATTTTCAACAAACAATTGATACCAATATAAAGCCACAGAATCATAGATCTTTCATTGATTTCCTCAAAATTATATCTACAACATAATATTTTGAAATGCAAACATTATGGAAGCTTTTTTTTGTCTATCTATCCCTATTTGCCTACTATCGTCTCCTATATCCTCCTTTTGGTGTTGGTCTCTCTTATATACATGAGAGGCAACAAGCTTCAAACCAAAAGACATGACTCTTGATAACAAAACATGATTTTGAACTTAATTTAAGAAACTAATACAATCATAAACATGTGTACCAATCCATTAATCTCTAAGTAAAATCTCATGGTCATCTAAGACCTGTTCAAATATTTTACTGTATGATAGGGTCCACATCATTACCACTGACTGATTCTGACTGTTGCTCAGTTGTGCCTAGATTATCCACTACCCAATTTATAAACAGACTGAAAGCTGAGAGGTGATCAATGTACCCCTGTTTTGTATGAGTGTCGACATTGGATATGACCTCCTTCATATCATACTCTATGTGCATGGATTTCTCAATTTGTTTATGAGTATTCTGCAAGAGACCATATCCTCATCGTTGATCTCCTGCAATGCAATTGTTAGAAACTCTAAAAATTCTACTTTCCAATCATCCCTTTCTCGAAGACTCTCTGCATCATCATGGAGTGCAGGAACCAAATTAAAACAACCGAGGTCTTCTTTGAGTCTCTGTTGATATTGGTTGTGGGATCTCACCAAGTCATTATATCTTTGCAGTGTTTGGTCTTTCAGGATCTATTTACCTAGAAGTTCCCTCTATTTATCAATCATTCTTCCTTGTAATCAAAAATTCTCCTCTAGTGCTAATTGTATTTGCTTAAATACACCCCAATAATTATCAGCTTGCTTTATCAACTTATTGAACCTCTCTTTGATTATCTTGGACATAGTATTGTACTTAATGATTTTCACCTCCTTTTCCAGTGTTTTACACTTTTCTTGGGCTTTCAAATGGGAATTTTTCCAATAGGCTACATTAGGTAATGCATATAATATTCTCTTATCCTTTTCAATCCATGGAGCATACAATTCTGGAGCAGAAGAGGAATATGACTTCTCCATTTGATGTGATAACTACTTTTTCAATTTGTCATTCTCTTTGACCAATTTTTCAATTTGTGCTCTAGTGAATTTTGCCACATTGACATTCAGCTCTACAGTTTCTAAGGGATTAGTGTCCCCATCTCTTTTGACCAAAAGGTGTCCAAATACTTGATTAGGATTGTCAATCACTATCGGCCTCTTCTCATGAGGGTATAGTGACCAAATAAGCAAGGCATCCTCATTTGGATTGTATCCAGATCCTGAATATATCTTATCACTAGCTTCCTCTGATAAGTTCATTGTTGTATCCCCTCTTTTTCTAAAACTATCAAACACAATTGTTGAGCTCATGTCCCATCCTGGTAGAAGTAGTACCCCAGCCTCTTGAAGTAATTCTCTACCTCTTTCAGGAGCGATAGATTGCATTTCCTTGTCAACTTCCTTTTTCAATTCTTCTAAGGCATCAACTTCCTTTTCAAGAGTAATGTCTTGCTCCTTTTGTCTTATTTTCTTCCCCTTATACTCATAGACAAATTATTTGAACTCGAGAGTTTTAACAAAATCATTATTAGAAATGAATTCATGACCAGCCTTGACCCTAATGTCATTAGATAACTCATCTAATGTTTCAAATTTTACAATTTCCTAAGGGGGGGCTCATATTGTGTAATCATAGGGGCCTTTATTTGTTCCACTGGTTTCTCCTCTCCATCACTCTCCTCATCACTTCCTTCCTCTTCACTATTGTCAATGGAGAAACATACATCAGGGGTGGGTTGTGAGGGTATGTGATCCAAATGCTCCACATCCTCAACCTGTATTCATGTTTAACTCATATGAGATGTATCAAAAACATATGCGGGCACATCTTTTACTACTTCATTCATATGAGCAATAAGCTACTCAATCCTAGCCAAGGGATCTTGTATATCAGTAAATGCTTCTCTATATGATGGGACATTATTTCTCTTCCATTCCTCTGCAAGCACAACTTTATTATATGAATGCATTCTCTCACCAATGGAAGCTTCATCTCGGTTCCTGATCACATCATAAAGTGAAAACCAATGCTCATACCCTAACAAATTATAAGTTAATCTTGCTTGATGAATAAATCCCTTTGCATCAAATTTCTTTCTTTCATACCCAAGAGGAAGGTTGTAATGAGCTAATTTAGCATCAATTTCTTCATATCCTTCAATGGCACATACTGTGCAATCTCCAAAACAAAGAGTGCTAGGAAAGAGTGATTGTTTATTATGACTCTTGAGATGTTTAGTATCGGACCTTGCTAATTGTCGTACTATTTCCAAATAAGCAACTCTATTAGGAACCACTCGAGGTAGCAAATATGGAACCCCTTCAAATCCATAAACCTTTATTACTGTGCAATCGGAGAAGGCATACCAGTCTCCCCAATTATGGTTCACCTTGCCTCTTGGGTTGTTTTCCTTTGGTCTCAAAAATCTTTGCACCTTAGGGGGTAAATTGTGATCATATGAATAGCCTAGCAACTTCATTAGTGGTTTAACAAAATATTCTTCAAAATATAAATAGTGAGACCTCTCACATCGACTATCCCATAATGCAGTCCACATCTGTACAGGTTTAAAGTTTCCATCTTTATCTGTGTCTTTGATTCTTAATTCTTTACCCCACACATTTCTAGCATGTCCCTCATATAAAAGTAAATGCATTAACAAGGAATAGTGTTTGAAATCTATGCAATCACTGTTGTTTTTTATTCTTTCAAGCCCTTGATTTAGGGCATTCACCAAATAGTTTGAATAGTCAAATGACCTAGCATCTTTGCTTTGTATATCAATTGCTAGAACCATTGGTGCAATAGACATAAGTGGTGGAACCTCAATTCCCAAGACTTGACCAGTTGAGTAGTAGGTATATTGGAAGTATTCTTCAAACAAATCTATATGAAATGGAGGGTTTTCATTGCTCGATTTTTTTTTGAGTTGACCTTGCTCATTCTTAGGTTTGTGCAAAGCTAGCTTCCATCTCTTGTAACTAGTATCCATGCAACAATATTCTGTCAAAAAGTATCTAATGGTGAATGGAAAGTTCATGGGACCTTCTAACTAAAATACATTAGAGATCAGGTCTTGGGAGATAACAAGCATATTGGCCCCATTTGGTGATTGGATAGTTCTTTTCTTGGCATTATACTGACCAGCTAGAGCTTTCACCAATTCTATGTTAATGAACACGTTTGGCACCACAAGTCTTCCTAAGTTTAGTCTCCATGGGTTACAGACTAGTTGAAATCTGAATTGTGTTTTGTAGTGATACATAAAAAGCTCATAGCCTTAGTGTGGTGTCCAAACATCCCCAAGACCCATATGTTTATCTAACAATTTACTTGCTTGAACACTTCTTCTAGGTCTTGGCCCTAACCTCAGACATTGACCTATCAAGTCTTGGTTTAAATTCCTCTTTTCAATTTTTTGTTTCTTTTCCTTAGGTTTTTCCACATTTTCTTCCATTGCAAACTCTAAAAAAATGCAACTTTCTAGCTAAGAGTGGAGTACTTACATGAATTTTTTCTTCTCCTAGCTTCACTGCATGAGAGCTTCAAGTTCTATCATTTCTACTTCTACCCTTAGCATAGCCTTTCTGGTTTCTACAAATTATATTATTAATTCATGGTGCAATTCACCTCTATTCTAGCTCTTTAATATACCACCTACTTCAGTCTTGTCATTGGGAAGAGCATTTATGTTAAATATCTCGACAATGATTTTGACGTCACATTAGCTAGTAGTAATCATTCATCGCTATATCGTTGGTGTAACGCCCCGTCAAGGAATCCATCAAAACAAAGTGTAAAGAACAAATTAAAAAAATAATTTATTTTTTAAAGTCATTTGATTAAACAAATGTCTTAAGGATTCCAAGATGACGTTGCTAAAACATTATAATAAAGAACATCATGCCATAATATTAAAGTCATAAAACATAAGTACAAATCACATTCATGTATGATCCACTTTCATAAACTTTATATAGTCAAGATATATACATATCCAGATTACATCAAGTGAGATTTTAGTAAATATCGATACATCATAATGTCGA
>VDFB02216684.1:0-14261 GCA_007258455.2 Sequoia sempervirens
ATCGTCAATTGAACAAGGTTACGATTAAGAATCGCTATCCTTTGCCTAGAATTGATGATCTTTTTTATCAAATTAAGGGAGCTAATGTGTTCTCTAAAATCGATTTAAAATCTGGTTACCATCAATTGTGTATAGCCGAAGCAGACATTCATAAAACTGCTTTTCGAACTCGTTATGGGCACTACGAATTCACAGTAGTACCATTTGGGTTAACGAATGCACCATCAGTATTCATGAGTCTAATGAATGGTGTTTTTCATACATACCTTGATCGTTTTGTCCTTGTATTTCTCGATGATATCTTGATTTATTCGAGAAACATGAAGGAACATGAAGAACATTTGAGACAGGTATTGCAATGTTTAAGGGAAAATCAATTGTATGCGAACCTGAAGAAGTGTGATTGCTTTCAAACTGAGATTAAATATCTTGGACATGTAATATCTGTTAAAGGTATTGCTTTGGATCCTTCAAAGATCCAAGCTATTGTTGATTGGCCCGCGCCTACTAATGTAGGTGAAGTTCATAGTTTTATGGGTCTAGCTGGTTACTATAGGCGGTTTGTTGAGGGTTTCTCTAGAATTGGTCATCCTATTACTTCTCTTCAGAGAAAAGGGAAGAAGTTTGTTTGGACAGAGCAGTGTCAGTTGGCTTTTCAGACACTTAAAGAAAATTTCACTAATGCGCCTATACTGATTGTTCCTGATCCTACTAAGGATTTTGTAGTATGCACAGATGCATCCTTAGAGGGTTTGGGAGTAGTTCTAATGCAAGATGGGTGTGATTTCTTATGAGTCTCGCAAACTCAAGGATCACGAATTAAACTATCCTACTCATGATTTAGAACTAGCTATGGTAGTACATGCATTAGTTCAGTGGAGGCATTTCCTATTAGGACATCGTTTCGAACTTCATACTAATCACTGTAGTCTACAATACATTTTCACGCAACCTAACTTAAATGCTAGGCAGAGACGGTGGATGGAGTTCTTGTGTGAGTACGATTTTGAAGTGAAATATGTTCAAGGAAAAGAGAACGTAGTGGCTGACGCTCTTAGTCATCGTCGACATGAGATCTCTGCTACTACTCTTGAAGTAGATTTGAGAGGTCAAATAGTAGCTACACTTCCTAATGATAGATTGTATCAAGAAGTGAGGTCGAAGATTGAATCAGGTAGACCTTTAGAAGGTCGATTTGCAGGGTATATCCTAGAACCAGATGGTATATTACGGCATTTAGGTCATATTTATGTACCACATTTCAAAGGTCTTCGTACATTAATCATGACTAAAGCACATCGAGCTCCGTATTCAGCTCATCCAGGTGTTAAGAAAATGCATGCCGATCTTCGGTAATTGTATTTCTGGCCTGGTATGAAACGTGACATTGCTTATTATGTATCGAGATGTCTTGAATGTCAGCGAGTCAAAGCTGAGCATCAACATCCCGCTGGGTTATTGCAGCCACATCTCATTCCTGAATGGAAATGGGATATTATATCCATTGACTTTATTGTAGGGTTACCTACGTCATCACATCGACATGATGCCATTATGGTAACTGTTGACTGATTCACTAAGGTAGCTCATTTCTCACCTATATGATCATCTTACAATGCTTCATCCGTAGCTGGGATATTCATGGAGGACATCGTTAGATTACATGGGATTCCTCGTAGGATTATTTCTGATAGAGATCCTGTATTTACTTCAGCCCTATGGACTTCATTACAACATGCTTTAGGTACACAGTTGAACTTTAGTTCAGCGTATCATCCTCAAACTGATGGACAAACGGAAAGAGTTAATCAAATATTAGAGGATATGCTTAGGATGTATGTAATGGACCAACAGTCTCGTTGGGAGGATTATCTGTATTTAGTAGAATTTGCTTACAATAACGGATATCAGATTTCAATAGGTATGCCACCATTTCAGGCATTATACGGTCGTCCTTGTCGAACTCCTCTTAGTTGGGATCGACTAGAGGATAGAGTGTTACTTGGTCCTGAGATGCTTCGAGATATGGAGCAATAGGTGGACTGTATTAGAGAACATTTGATAGCAGCACATGATAGGCAAAAGAAGTATGCTGATGCACATAGAATAGACTGACAGTTTGCTGTTGGTGATAGAGTGTTTCTTCGAGTGTGACCGCGAAAGAGTCCAATCTGTTATGGAAAAGGCTCCAAGCTTGTGCCTTGTTTCATTGGGCCATTTCAGATCTTAGAGAGAATTGGTCCCATGGCGTATCGACTCGCCTTACCATCCAGTTTGTATCGTATTCATGATGTTTTTCATGTATAAGTTCTTAGACCATATCATCCTAACATTTCTCATGTACTTGATTGGAATGCGTTACAGGTAGAGGACGGGCAGCTGGCTTTGGAGCCCGTGGCCATTCTACAGTGCCGGACGCTCGGTCTCAGGGGTCGAGACGTTGATCAGGTGAGGGTCCAATGGGATCCTAGCCATGAGGCTTCTGCTACTTGGGAGGATGCGACACACATGAGGGAACTTTATCCCTATATGTTCGCAGGCTTTCAGGAGCAAGCCTGATCTTAGGGGGGGAGGATGTAGTACCCCTCCATTTATGCTTATGTTTTCTACTGATATGTTTTCACACTGTTACACTATGATACTTTGTTTGGATATTTTGATCGCTGGTTTTGAGTGATAGTGGATTTATTCTGTGACATGATGATACATTGTATGGTGATTACTGATTTCAGACATGCTTTGAGATAGCGTAGATGTTTATTTTCAGATGATTATTGCTATGTATATGTTATGATGGACTAACTACTTTTTAATTCGTCAGTCTGATGTGACGTGTATTGGTGTGGAGAACAGAATCCATCACTCACTTGCGAGTGCCCTGTGATGTCCGTGATTTTCTCTGCACAGTGTGCCTGTACAATGGATTATATATATATGCATGTTATTGCTTGGTTGCAGGATTGCAGGTACATGACACCGACTCCACCTGGTTACTCAGGTCTGAGCGTGTCAAGACTCAATGGATACGTTGATTGGGAGGTAGTAGTTTGGTTCATCCTAGTCTAGTCTATAACCCGGTCATAGTACATCGTCTATTTTATTTCTAAGTCATAGGTTGTCTTGCATTTTTCTGTTTGGTTTAATTGCTTGAAAGGAAAAAAAATGTCAATTTTAATAATAGTTATTATGTTTTATTTACTGTTATTTAAATTAATTTTTAAATGTTGAAGAAATTAGTTTTGCAAGTTATTTAATTAATTAACTAGTTTGTTTGGTTAAATGGTTTGATCATAAAGATTAAATTAATTAATTAATTAAATTAAATTGTTTAAGTGTGTGAATAGTTTTATTTGAAATTAAATATTATCTTGGTGGAAATGGCATGCTTTATTATTAAATATATTTGCTTTTGAAAATTGTAAAATTTAAATAAATTAATTAAAATGCATGCAATTTGAAATTAGCAAGATTGCCGAGAAGTGGTGGAAGAAGATATTTTGCACTTCTCGACATGTGTGCAAGTTCCATTTATTGATTATGGTTGAGGAATTTGTTCACGGAGGTTAATTTGGATCTGGAAAAAAACACAGAGGGATTCTATTCTATTTTCTCTTCACGGAAAAAATATCAGTGCTTTTGCTAAATTTTTCTGTATGTGTTTTTGGAATATTGTATACTTGTGAAAAATCTCTGGTTGCAATTTGGGTTTTGTTCTCGGGAAAGGATTGTGGAAGCTTCAGACAAAGTTCTTCACCAGTTAGTTTTCTGAAGCAAAGGAAACAGGTATTCTACTTGTAATTTTATTTGTTTGTATTTGAAAAAGATTGTCTGAGAAAAGGAAGTTGTAATTTTATTAAAACTTTTGTAAATCTTGGGAAATTTAACAAGTGTATATTTTCTGAAGGATTTGTAGATTTCCTTTAATCACAGAAAACTCATTTCTCTATAGAATTATTTCTTTGTTGAATTATTTCTCTGTAGAATTAAAATTAGTGTAAGGAAAATTATATGATTAGAAAATGGATTTTAAAATCTATGGGGTAAATTAAATTTTTGGATGTAAACTTCTGTGCGTGAAATCTTTTGAAAACTCGGAAGAAATTTATTATTTCCCCAATTTTCTCCCACTGAAACTTTGTGGAAATTATTTCATTTTCCTAGTATGAAACCCCGTGGATTTGAATAGATTTATATATATATATATATATTATTATATATACATATATATATATATATATCTATACATATATTTATATCATCATATATATATATATATAAATTGAATAGTGAAAGGAACTTTATTTATTTATATGAAAATTTAATTGTGAAATCGCCGTATGAAATTCGTATTAAATTTCGTTTATGCGAAATTGAAAATTCGCAGATTTTTTTGTCTGTATTTAAATGTTAATATATAATACATAGTCTTATGGAGGGGGCCGCGGGGCTACCCCCACAGCCGTCCCCATATGGGGCGACGGCTGTGGAGGAAGCCGACGCTGCCCTCACAGGCAGTGCATGACTGCCACACAGCCGCCTCCCCATACGGGGAAGGATGCCGACTGGTAACCACCCGTGGCTGTGTGTATACAACATTCCATGTAAATTTTGGAAAATTTGTGTTTCATTTGAAACCAAAGAAAAATTCGACAGTTTTTAATTCCAAATTAATTTTGAATTAGGGTTTCAGTTTTATAATAATATATATATATATATATATTATTTATATGTTATTTAAATAATTTATTTTAAAATTTACATTTATTTTGTATGAAATAAGAAATGTTTTTGAGTATAAATATATATGTTAGGAACAACATTAGTTAGATATTTAACAGAAAGGTTAAAATAGAAAACTTGATAGATATTGATTAGTAAAGTTGTGAAAGTTAAAATTAGAATTAAATCATGTTATATTCTTAATCTTTTGTGAAAAGAATTGTATTTAAGTTATTATAATTTCTTGCTAATTCTTTTCAATGATTGGATTTAGTATATCCGAACAATAGACATTTACTTTTCTTGATTTTCTTTTAGTCATGTTCTTTTTGGGAAAATTGGAAAAGTCTTAGTTGAATAAGTCTTCTAGAATGATTTGTATAGAAAGGGTGTATTATTGTTCAAATATATTTCTTGAGTTGACTTGGGTTGTGCATGTGTTAGAATATGGTGTTTTGTTACCTGGTTTATGATAAAAGTTTTAATGACCGTTGTGGGTCATTTGTTATTATGTGATGTACTTTGTGCACTTTGTAAACCCTAGTCATGAAAACTTAGATTCCTTCGTTATGTTTAGGGGAGTGGATTTTTGTAAGGGCCGACACACAAAGTGGTGTCAGGGTAACTTACAAAGAGTTAGTAAGTCAGTGATAACTAAATGACACAATAGTTAGATTAAAATCTTTAACAAGATGCTGATGCCTCACTTATTGACTCTTGAGCTACTTCAGTCTTGAGTATAAGATGAGAAGGCCTGGAATGGCAAATCGGTGTCTGGTTTCTTCAAAAGACATTTGATTCCGCAATGATTTGCAATGGGGCTGAGTTTCGTAAGAGCTTACCAGGGTAACCCAAGTTGGGGGCTAGAACCTAGGAAGAAACACCAGGGTAACCTTTGCAATATTGTGATGACACTCCACCTAAAGTAACAGTTAACCTTGTGTATGTAGTACATTCAATTGTCTAAATCTGGAAGCAATGTAACCATCAGTTAGTTATGTACTTGTTTCTAGGGTTAGTAGATTATGTCTAGGTAACCATATTACTATCTCCTAGCACGGGGGGTGGACCTACGGGTACCACATGGTTGGGTGGAACGTGCACCTTAATCTATTGGGTCCCTAGTTTATGATCATGGTAACGAGAGCTTCATGGATGGAGAGCTCGTATTTGGATACATATGTATACTTCTTCATTGTAAATTGTAAATCTTGTATTTGAAAACATCCCTCAATTGTATAAGAGGTGAACACTTGTAAAATGTAATTATTATTGAACTACCTCATCAGATGAATGAGTATTGTATTATTTCATTAAATGCAATGTAAGAAACATGTTTGTACTTTATATTATCTTGAATGGAGTTTCAAATGAAATGCAATGTTTATTTTTATGTTAATTCATTATATACAATGCGAAATACTAAAGTCGTCTATGGAAAATCAAGTAGTGTAATGTCGCGTAACTTAATGAATGTATGCAATTAATTAGCTTAATAATATTACATTTACAAAAATAAAAATTATTTCACCTTTACACACAAACTAATGATCATTTGGTTTTATATATTTTCATAGATTTAAATTTGAATATTTATTACTATAACATGTTCATTACAATTAGATTTTTAAATAATATTGTAATAATTTATTATGTCTTTGAAATTTGTTTTGTGGATTTTAATGTTGTTTTTAAAATTTAAGTTAGAGTAAGTAGAATCTAATGAGATACCTTAAAAAGATTCAAGTTTTATAATTTAAATCTCCCTCTTATATAAATATAGTTTTTTCTAGTCTTACAATTTCTTGTGTCATCTGTTCAATTATTTTAGCTATGGATTTAGCCGCAATCTTGTAGGAGGTATTAAGAAGAGTAATTAGTATCCACCCTCAGATAAAAAAATATATTTTTCCTTTAGGAATTAATTTATCAACCCTTGATTAATAGAATTTAAATGATGGATCCCTTTGATAAAGCTACTTTTTATACCTCATAGAGTCCTCCTTGATGAATGGACATATTGTTTTAAGGAATTGTGTAGCTAAACCATCTATTCGAAGACTTTTTGAGTATTCAAATCCTTCAAGGAAATATCAACCTCCTCAAGGGTGAATAAATTATCTAAATGTGCCTATTTTTTGAGACCAATTATTTTGGGTATGCAAGTGCCAATCAATTCCTCAACTATATCTTGAAGTGGATCTCCTTCAACTAGATCAATTAAAAATTATTTGTAATGTTGGAGGAAAATAGATTTAATATCATTAGAGTTGTCATGGAACTACCTCTCTTGATCAACGATAGATATTATCCACTCTTGAGAATGTAAATATGTCTAAGATAACTAAAAAATAATTTGTATCCCTTATATCCTTTCATCCAATGTAATCCTATCTCTTAATTGAGATCCTCTACCACAATTAAGTTCAAATATTCTAAGTTTTGGGAAAGGTGGGTCAACCTTGCATCCTAATATTTTGATTTATTATTTTGTCCTCATATTAGGAAATGAGGCATATCACTTTGTGTTGGTAGTTATTTTTCATTTGTTGAATGCTTTGGGAGGTGTCTAAGATGTTCTAAGAGCATATAATATCATTATAGCTTTATAAGATGAAACCCTCTTATGACATATTCTTATGACATTTAAGAGCATGACTATAGAATATTTACAGTAAAGTATTGACCAACATTATGAAAAATCATAAGAAATCTTTTCATGGGTTTGAATATATCAAAGTGGAATACAAAAATTGTGGTTGAATTATTTTCACTCATGGTTTTAATAAACCACTTTTAATGTATAGTTTCAAAACATCACATTTATTAGTGCTTGAGTATATAATATCACATGATTCATATGATTGGCTTGTAGGTATTGTTAGTGCTTGAGTATATAATATCCCATTTATTAGTGTAGGAATATTTTTACACCACTACTTTCTTTCATTTGGTATTAAGCCTTGGTCATCTTACATTCTAGGTGTTACAGGTATAGTTTTTTTGTACTAATCTTGGAGTGAGTGGGACCTTGCATAAAAGAAAATCTTGTAGGAAAAAATAGAAATTGTGTCAAGGAAAAAGATGTGGACATTTACAAGAACTTTTTTTTTAAAGCAAAAGTGGGAGACCACTTATAATTTTATTTATATATAATATTTTGTACATATAGCTAGTTCAGGCAGACATACTGGTGGGAAATAACCAACAAGAAAACCCCCAGTTGCAGTCCGAGTAACAACTTTTATAAAATATCAAAAAGACCAGTGAGGTCCTACTACAAATGTCCAATTGTCTGATTACAATGTTACATAAGCACATTGGTTGAATACATCAGTACATATGCACATTCTCTTATGCACCCAAAATACCCAAAAGAAGACATCATACTAGATATACCCGTGACCCAAATACATAACACTAGAGATTACAAAACCTTACTAAACATAAGACTGATAAGCTAGGAAGCCACTTTCAAAAAGATGCAAATTTGCCACCAACATGTTGAAAGCCATTAATCGAGCTTTCTTTTGTTTCCACTCATTCACCTTTGTGTTGGCGATCATGCTCAAAAGAAGGTTTTGATTTGTTAATATCAGGCACATAATGATAACATAATTTCTTTTTGGATGAAGATGGAAGTTGCAAATCATGAATGCAAACATGAATTCTCAAGAAAGAAATGGCATGATATTTTCTTTTTAAATCATCAATCTCCTCCATGGAAATGGCAGATTTGTATTTGTTTAGAACTTGGTAGAGATGTTCGAAGAAGTTTCATGCATTGTGGATAATAACATGCCTTGGAATATGTCAGCATACCTCTTCTAATGAAATAATTTACCTTCTTTCAATAATTAACATTATAAATTAATACTTTGCTCACATTGTATAATCACACTAGAAACCAACAATGGAAGATTGAGAGTCTCAACTAAGAATTCCACCTTATAGATAACATTCATACTAGAAGCCAACAACTAAAGACCAAATTTCATAAATAAAGAACTTTCATGTGTTCCATATCATGCCTTTGAGGGGTCCACAAGTACCATGAGCATTTTGAAATCCTTCTCCATCTAAATGCATCCATTCCAAGACCATTGGGAGGTGGGTATACAATATGAGCCAAGTATTAAATTTATAATGTTAATTATTGAAAGAAGGTATATAAATTATTCAAGCATCTTAATTATCATACAGAGTTACATCTTAGTCAATTTCTCAATGTATGAGTTCCATATATTTGTAATTTTTTCTTAATATAAAAACATATTTTATTTCATTAATTAAACTATCTATTCCATGTTACAAAGGATACTCTTATTTTAAATAATAAGTATATAATTCAAAATTAATTTGTAGTTTTCAAGATAGATTACACACAATTTCTTTAGTTAAAATAAAATAATATTCTTATTTCCATGTGAGAGTTATGTAGAATGGTAGCTTGATGTCTTGAAAATATTTATTTCATGTACATACTAAATTTTTATCATTACATTAAATGAGTGAATCATCTCAATTATATATAGCCAAGCACATCAAAAATTTATAGATTGGAAAGAAAAATAATCACACATTTATCATATTTTTATATGTCTAAAGTTTCTACTATCAAACTATTTATACTTATAGATTAAATTATTTTTGAATTTGGTTAAATTTGGGTTCAACATGTCACGCTATAGGATTTTCTTGTTTTTTCACCATGTTGTCATGTGTAGATAGCTATGTATTTTATAGGTTTAGGAATTTTAGAGGAAGGCAAGGTTGAACAAAATGCATAAGGATGAGATGGAGCTTTGTTTACCTTAGGATTTCGTTGAGCCTCCCTTTGAGCATAATTGAGGGGTGGTTGGTTCTCTTGTAGAAATGACTAATTTAGAAGGTCTTGTCAAGAGAAATTTAGAGGAGATTGGTAGAGACAAGAATCATGTTATAGATGTATTAGTTGGAGTTCATCGCCTCTACCATTCTCTTGAATTGCAACATTCACCTCTTGGTATTTCTTCTAATAATTTAAAAATATGAAGAAGGTTCAAGTTTAGAAGATTATAGGAACCCTTTATTCCATTTGGTCTCAAGTTTGGAAACTAAAGATGGAAACTCCATTACAAACCTCAACTAGGTTCATTCATGGAAAAGGATAAGGTTTACAATAAGATATAGTTCCTTGAAGAATTTTGGATTCAAGTTGTGAAATGATAAATCTACTAATGTTTTTGGGAAAAAGACCCCCTTTATTAGATACATTGCCACTATTGGTGGAGTATTTCTAATTGGATGTTATTTTTCTAACTTACAACTATATTTTTCTTGTTGTTGTTCCATGCCAATATGATTGATCATTTTTTGTTTCTTTATTGGTCTTTGTAAAAGGGTGGGGCCCTTTCAAAATTTCTATTTCTAATTCATAAATTCAACCAAAAGTATTTACCCTAAAATTAAAATATAAATTTAAACTTTAAAATAGCATTTACTCCAATTAATGGTATTGTCATTTGTTCCAAAATTGACAATTTTTAATGTTTAACAACATTACTATTTGGTTCTCCAAGGTCATGCCCTAAAACCAACAATAAAAGAAATATTTATTAGCGCTTTCTCTTAATGCGAATGGTTTTGTTTGTTATACATTGGGCACTGTATATTGGATAATAACACTTGCAACACTTATATTACTAATATATAACAACATTATTATCATTTCATAACATTAATGGTAAATACTATTATTGCAATATTAAAATTTACTCTAAATAATAATATTACTATTTATAATACATACTTACATTTCCCTTGCATGTTCATATGAAATAAGTTTCAATTTATTATATTTTATTATAATTATTATCCATAATATAATATTTTCATCAATTTTAATATTTGTATTTATGATACATAATGCGATTATAACCCAATTATTAGTGTTAAGTATGTTATTGGAGATGACATTCCTTAATATAAATATTACCTATTAGTATTATTTTCTTTTATCTTGTAACCACAATAATTTTTCATTTACAACCTTACTATTAAATATTAATAGAGTTTATTCATCTACTCAAAGGAATAAGTTTTACCTGATTTATATTAAAAGAAAAAATCCTAATATGTAGTTCATCCTCTAATATTCAATGCTGATTTGAAAGAGTGTATATATATATATATATATATATATATATATATATATATATATATATATCCTATTATTATTTATGTTTAATTTCAAAATTTTAATGCTTTCAAGTATAGGTTACAAGTGCATTCTTTACATTTTTCCTCTTTCTTTTGTACTATTTTGTATGGGTGTCTTATATGCATTGCCTCAAACATATAATTTTAATTTCAATTTAACTTTCAAATGCAAGATTTAAACTTAAGCTTGTACTTAATATCATGTTATCCTTGCAAATGGGTTTGTTGAAAAGACTTTAGAAACTTTCAAGCAAATGCAATTGACAGTTATAAAGCCAAATTCCACAACCTTCCCCCTGCTTGTGCCAAAATGGGAGATTTGGACAGGGTATGGACATCAATCAAATCATCAAGGGAGAATTTTACCAGATGTTGTAGTTGCAATTGCAAGTGCCCTAGTAGACATGTATGCAAAATGTGGAAGGCACATGATAGACAATATATCAATTCAATGCACATAATGTACCTCAAGGGGAATTTATGATGGAATTAGTGGTTTCAATATATTTAGTTTCATTGGAAAGTTTGAATAGATCCTCTAATTCAATTTTTTTCTTTTGATTAGTTTTTCTATTTTTTTATGGATAGGAATCCAACCTATTATTTCCATTCACCATACTTAATTTCTACTTTGGTTCATTAGATCTTATGCTCAAAATTTCTAAATTTTCTATCTCTTTATTCATTTTTGTAATCTAATGAACTTATTGAATCTCATGACTTAATACTTATTTATCTTGGTTGGGCTCTTCTCTCCTTATCATTGGCTCAAGAGAAAATACTATAGTAACCTAGAGGTATGGTTCAATTATAGAATTTTGGGAGAAACCTACATGAATGAAAGTATTCACATTGAAACTATTATTTATGGAGCTATTGATGCATATATCAGAAATGGGTACTAGTGCATTTGAATTGTGATGGAATAGGAACTAGATGAATAGTCACTCTAGAAATATCAATCACATTTGGTGTCAAGTTAGACAATAGTGTTTGGATGGAGTGATTGGAATCATGATGGCAATAATGGTAAAAATTAATACTATTATATTTTTTATTCAAAATAATCTATCACTATCAAAATCACCTTTGGAAATATTGAAATTATCATTTTCCTAATACTCTATATGGTTGTATTCAAGATTTGCATTCTTATGAATCATGAAGAACATCTCAAACTTAGCTTGAGAACATAATACTTGAATGCAATCTTTTAAAACTTATATGTTCTAATAAAGGCTCATATAAGAACCATGTTACCAAAATGGTATTCTTCACCTCATATGGTGGTCGACAATGGAAAATAAGTCCCCACATTCTTAACTTCAAGAAACTAATTAATGTTAATAGAAATTTTATAGTAAACATTCATTATTTATATCCTAGGAATTAGATATTCCTATAGATAAACATATGGAGAGGCTTCAAGGCTCCTTCAAAAAATAGGGTAGCTTCACCATCCATAAAAAAATTGATATATTTTATAATTCAATGTGGGATTCTAAGAATGAGAGTCTTATGTGTGTTATTATACACAATAGGATAGGATAATTTAAAAATGAGGTTGATATTGTCATTATACATGTTGCCATGCATGATTCAAAAAAGTAGGTCTCCAAGTCAAGTAGACCATTAAAGGCATTATGTTCTTGTTTGCTTGATGACTAAAATAACATATCCTACACTTTTTTCATTAAATGTTACCGTCTCTTTAGTGTTAATCCTTATAATATATTCATATGCCTCATTTAGCCCATCCTTGGCCTTTTTCTCAATTAATTTCCAATTGTTTCTATACTTTTATGTGTTCAAATCTATTCTACATGTTTAAGCATATTATCTATGCTTATTTTATTTTGTATATTCGTGCTAAATGGTTCTAGTGAATAAATTATTCACTTAGAAATGATCCATTTAAGTGACAACTATAATCAATTGGTCAAATGGAATTTGAAGAGCTTATTTACTATTTCCCATAACTTAGAAAAAATGTGAAAAGATAACGAGATATCTTCTAGTATAAAGGAATGTTATACATGAGGGCTAAGATAACAAGATATCTTCTAGTATACAGGAATGTTATACATGAGGGCTAAGAATCTCTCCTAGTTCCTAGACAAGCTCTTTTATGATTCTTTTACTTTTAGAGACACCTTGTACAATGAAGGCTAGATTATCAAAAGCAACATCCACTACCTATAGAATGTCAAAGGTATTGTGAACCACATTGCTATGAAGGCAAACATGAATACCACCTAACATGTGGTGGAGGAATTCAAGGTGTAAGTTGTTGCAATATCTTATTTTTTTGTTATTAAGTTTAATCACTTTGTGAGGTTTATTATCCCTATATTAGTAGCATATATGTATGTTACTTATCAATTCTATAATTAATTAATAAAAAATTCTTATGAACTTTCAAACATTAAAAATCAACTTTTTGAAATACTCTTCTCTTTTTAATACTTTTATATTAAAAGAGAAAAAACTTATTACATATGCATTTATATAATATGTCTATATCAATAATGTCACCATTTTCCTTTTAATATAATTTCTGTAAGTGTTAATATTATTTGATATGATGTGAAGTGAAGTAATGATGCAGGAGCATCAAGTGGTGTAAGGGCAATCTTGTATCACCCAAAAATAGTTAAATTTCAAGTTTCTCGGTTTTTAGATGTTTTTACATTTTTGGATACCCTTTTCATCATAATGAAATTCTCAATTTACGGTTTTTATTTTCTGTTCCTGGGTTGAAAGATATTGTAGTTTTAGTTTCCCAGATTTTCACCTGAAAATCTTCTGAGTGAGATTTGAGGCACTTAGAGTTCCCGGAACGGCCCCAAAACTTTCCGAAATCAGCATAGCCAATTTCAAGCATGTTATTGACTTCAAGAATTTTCCAACGGTTCAAACGGTTCGCGAATCAGAGTCCCAAATCAAAAGTTATGGCCCCGGGAAGTTGGCGCACTTTCTAGAAGATACAATTGCAAATGCTCTTTTGAAATTTGAACTTCATGTTGTAAATTTTCAGTGCCAAACCGCCTAAACTCAAATTTGAATGTTGTTTTGGCTCCAAACTAATGAGGAGCTCTATTTATGGGCGGGTTTCTAATTTTTGGGTAACTTTTTGGGGACAAACTCGCATATTGTGAAAGGGTTATTCTGTAGCTTTCTGTAACTTGCATGTGTTGTAGAACTTGGGGATTTGAGATCCTCTGCATGTAAGAAGCTCCATTTTCTAAATAATAAAATTATTCTCTTGTTTGTGGGTTATTTTCTAAGTCTCTTGCCTCATCACTATGTTTCAAAACAAAGGTATAACTCAAGAAAAAATC
>VDFB02216684.1:14361-27138 GCA_007258455.2 Sequoia sempervirens
TAACAATTACGACTCTTAGATACTATTCAACCAAGGTTATCAGTTGCGACACTACGTACTAGGTCAACCTAATGGGCTCGTGAATACCCAGAGCGTCCAGTGTTGTAACCTTGGCTCTGATGCCAATCTGTAATGCCCGTCATAATAACCTAAGAAGATGTTGCAATGAGTGTGTAAAGGTGAAATAATTTTTATTTTTGTAAATGTAATATTATTAAGCTAATTAATTGCATACATTCATTAAGTTACGCGACATTACACTACTTGATTTTCCATAGACGACTTTAGTATTTCGCATTGTATATAATGAATTAACATAAAAATAAACATTGCATTTCATTTGAAACTCCATTCAAGATAATATAAAGTACAAACATGTTTCTTACATTGCATTTAATGAAATAATACAATACTCATTCATCTGATGAGGTAGTTCAATAATAATTACATTTTACAAGTGTTCACCTCTTATACAATTGAGGGATGTTTTCAAATACAAGATTTACAATTTACAATGAAGAAGTATACATATGTATCCAAATACGAGCTCTCCATCCATGAAGCTCTCGTTACCATGATCATAAACTAGGGACCCAATAGATTAAGGTGCACGTTCCACCCAACCATGTGGTACCCGTAGGTCCACCCCCCGTGCTAGGAGATAGTAATATGGTTACCTAGACATAATCTACTAACCCTAGAAACAAGTACATAACTAACTGATGGTTACATTGCTTCCAGATTTAGACAATTGAATGTACTACATACACAAGGTTAACTGTTACTTTAGGTGGAGTGTCATCACAATATTGCAAAGGTTACCCTGGTGTTTCTTCCTAGGTTCTAGCCCCCAACTTGGGTTACCCTGGTAAGCTCTTACGAAACTCAGCCCCATTGCAAATCATTGCGGAATCAAATGTCTTTTGAAGAAACCAGACACCGATTTGCCATTCCAGGCCTTCTCATCTTATACTCAAGACTGAAGTAGCTCAAGAGTCAATAAGTGAGGCATCAGCATCTTGTTAAAGATTTTAATCTAACTATTGTGTCATTTAGTTATCACTGACTTACTAACTCTTTGTAAGTTACCCTGACACCACTTTGTGTGTCGGCCCTTACAAAAATCCACTCCCCTAAACATAACGAAGGAATCTAAGTTTTCATGACTAGGGTTTACAAAGTGCACAAAGTACATCACATAATAACAAATGACCCACAACGGTCATTAAAACTTTTATCATAAACCAGGTAACAAAACACCATATTCTAACACATGCACAACCCAAGTCAACTCAAGAAATATATTTGAACAATAATACACCCTTTCTATACAAATCATTCTAGAAGACTTATTCAACTAAGACTTTTCCAATTTTCCCAAAAAGAACATGACTAAAAGAAAATCAAGAAAAGTAAATGTCTATTGTTCGGATATACTAAATCCAATCATTGAAAAGAATTAGCAAGAAATTATAATAACTTAAATACAATTCTTTTCACAAAAGATTAAGAATATAACATGATTTAATTCTAATTTTAACTTTCACAACTTTACTAATCAATATCTATCAAGTTTTCTATTTTAACCTTTCTGTTAAATATCTAACTAATGTTGTTCCTAACATATATATTTATACTCAAAAACATTTCTTATTTCATACAAAATAAATGTAAATTTTAAAATAAATTATTTAAATAACATATAAATAATATATATATATATATATATTATTATAAAACTGAAACCCTAATTCAAAATTAATTTGGAATTAAAAACTGTCGAATTTTTCTTTGGTTTCAAATGAAACACAAATTTTCCAAAATTTACATGGAATGTTGTATACACACAGCCACGGGTGGTTACCAGTCGGCATCCTTCCCCGTATGGGGAGGCGGCTGTGTGGCAGTCATGCACTGCCTGTGAGGGCAGCGTCGGCTTCCTCCACAGCCGTCGCCCCATATGGGGACGGCTGTGGGGGTAGCCCCGCGGCCCCCTCCATAAGACTATGTATTATATATTAACATTTAAATACAGACAAAAAAATCTGCGAATTTTCAATTTCGCATAAACGAAATTTAATACGAATTTCATACGGCGATTTCACAATTAAATTTTCATATAAATAAATAAAGTTCCTTTCACTATTCAATTTATATATATATATATATGATGATATAAATATATGTATAGATATATATATATATATATGTATATATAATAATATATATATATATATATAAATCTATTCAAATCCACGGGGTTTCATACTAGGAAAATGAAATAATTTCCACAAAGTTTCAGTGGGAGAAAATTGGGGAAATAATAAATTTCTTCCGAGTTTTCAAAAGATTTCACGCACAGAAGTTTACATCCAAAAATTTAATTTACCCCATAGATTTTAAAATCCATTTTCTAATCATATAATTTTCCTTACACTAATTTTAATTCTACAGAGAAATAATTCAACAAAGAAATAATTCTATAGAGAAATGAGTTTTCTGTGATTAAAGGAAATCTACAAATCCTTCAGAAAATATACACTTGTTAAATTTCCCAAGATTTACAAAAGTTTTAATAAAATTACAACTTCCTTTTCTCAGACAATCTTTTTCAAATACAAACAAATAAAATTACAAGTAGAATACCTGTTTCCTTTGCTTCAGAAAACTAACTGGTGAAGAACTTTGTCTGAAGCTTCCACAATCCTTTCCCGAGAACAAAACCCAAATTGCAACCAGAGATTTTTCACAAGTATACAATATTCCAAAAACACATACAGAAAAATTTAGCAAAAGCACTGATATTTTTTCCGTGAAGAGAAAATAGAATAGAATCCCTCTGTGTTTTTTTCCAGATCCAAATTAACCTCCGTGAACAAATTCCTCAACCATAATCAATAAATGAAACTTGCACACATGTCGAGAAGTGCAAAATATCTTCTTCCACCACTTCTCGGCAATCTTGCTAATTTCAAATTGCATGCATTTTAATTAATTTATTTAAATTTTACAATTTTCAAAAGCAAATATATTTAATAATAAAGCATGCCATTTCCACCAAGATAATATTTAATTTCAAATAAAACTATTCACACACTTAAACAATTTAATTTAATTAATTAATTAATTTAATCTTTATGATCAAACCATTTAACCAAACACACTAGTTAATTAATTAAATAACTTGCAAAACTAATTTATTCAACATTTAAAAATTAATTTAAATAACAGTAAATAAAACATAATAACTATTATTAAAATTAACATTTTTTTTCCTTTCAAGCAATTAAACCAAATAGAAAAATGCAAGACAACCTATGACTCAGAACTAAAACAGATGGTGTACTATGACCGGGTTATAGACTAGACTAGGATGAACCAAACTACTACCTCCCAATCAACGTATCCATTGAGTCTTGACACGCTCAGACCTGAGTAACCAGGTGGAGTCGGTGTCATGTACCTGCAATCCTGCAACCAAGCAATAACATGCATATATATATAATCCATTGTACAGGCACACAGTGCGGAGAAAATCACGGACATCACAGGGCACTCGCAAGCGAGTGATGCGATTCTGTTCTCCACACCAATACACGTCACATCAGACTAACGAATTAAAAAGCAGTTAGTCCATCATAACATATACATAGCAATAATCATCTGAAAATAAACATCTACGCTATCTCAAAGCATGTCTGGAATCAGTAATCACCATACAATGTATCATCATGTCACAGAATAAATCCACTGTCACTCAAAACCAGCGATCAAAATATCCAAACAAAGTATCATAGTGTAACAGTGTGAAAACATATCAGTAGAAACCATAAGCATAAATGGAGGGGTACTACATTATACATATAAAAATATGATAAATGTCTGTCTTTCCAATCTATAATTTTTTTATGTTCTTAGCTATATAATTGAGATGATTCACTCATAATGTAATGATCAAATTTATCCTCATATGGAGGATTTTATATTATCTTCTATTAAATTCATCCTCTTTATGAGATTCTTATGGAATATTGATATTGTAGTGTGAATTCTTAATTTTAGACATATCTTAACTAGATAAATTTAGGTTCAATGAAGGCAATAGAACTTTTTTTTCACTTACATAATCCTATTTTGAAGTTCATTTATGTTAACAACTATTAGATTAGATATTTTTATCCCCAATTATTTTCAAATAATTTTACACTAATCTTTGTTTTCTTATTCTTTCTTTCATTGTTTCATTTAAAATTTGAACCATTTAAGGATGATATGTTATAGATTATAGTTGTCTTCCAATTCTTTTTAAATTGTTAATGGTATGAAAATATTATTGATGAGTAGATGAATTATTAGAATTGTTTTAGATAAATATATTCTCTATATCTAGATATATTATTTACCAAGGTCTCATTGCTTCTTTAGGTGTACATACATATATAACATGGAAAATGAAGATGTTCCACCTGTAGAAAATTTGTTTGGAAATACCACTAATGAGATTAAAAATTTGAGAAATTCATTAGCACAGGGTGCAAACCCGAGGATATATAGTGAACCATGCATGTTAATATTGCATAGTCTAAAAAAAATAAAAGATGAACTTGAGAGGACTAGTGCATATTCCCCAGATAGAGTAGCTACTATTCTTTCTCGCATGCGGGAAGAAGTACATGGTGACGTTCCGCTTAAAAAAATACAGGATAGTGTCACCAAAGAAATGATAAAAGCCACTTGTTTTCCATTTTATCAAAATGTGTGTAATGTTAGGGGATACCCGCGTCACTAGATGCGTTGATCATGCTATGGCCTCACATTGATCTACCCACGCATTTCTCGTAGAAAGCACATGGTCTATACCCAAACAATGAATTCAAATCATATTGTATTTTGTTTAGCAGCTTGTATGTTGAGGTCCATTTGTGCCTCGCCGGGTTAACTACACCGGACATTTCACTCATATGCCGGGTCGTAAGATGGTATGTGATTGTTGATAGGCCCACCTATCATCAAGCAAATAGACTACCCCTGCTGTTTAAAATCGGGTTGGTGAGAGGTCTCCTGCTCTCACACCAGCTCTAGACCCGATAACAGATGAGGTTGTCGTTGCTTCCCAAAAGGAAGCAATTGACACTGTAGGTGACATTACGGCTGCCACCACTAGGATATCTGATGATCGTGTAGGTCAGTATTTGATGTCCAAACAAAACCAATCCACATCATTTTCAGCACAGTGGACCACCATGGATCCTTTTGCAATTGTCGGCATCCCTACTCCTACATAGCTTGATGCACTTACAGGAGATATGGCACACATGACTCTACATTGTTTGGTTGAGGACCTGTTGGAGGCATATGCCCACATTGCATTAGACAATGGGATTGATATAGATCATGTTAGAGATCATTTGAGATGTAGAGGTCGCTCAGCCTTAATCCCATCACTCTTAGCAGCATCTACAAATGATCCACCTACAAAATACCCAAGAGCTGCACAAACTATAGGTTTTACCGACATGTTGATTGGTTTTGGTTCATCATCGCTGATGCCATCTCACCTTCATAGTCCCTCTACATTCATCATTTCGCACTACATGGATAGATCGAATGGATACAAATGTTGATTCATCACTTGACCATTTGATGGATATGGTGGAGGCGACTGTTTCAGAGGACTTAGGTCATCCGATATCAGATGATATTCATGTATGTGTGCATGTGCATGTTTCAAATTTTTTTCATTATTTAAAAAAAATTAACTAGATATTCATGGGTTGATATATATATATATATATATATATATATATATATATATATATATATATATATATATATATATATATATATATATATATATTGTTACAGTGTGGGCATACCTCATCAATTCTAGCCTTGGTCCAGATCGTGGTGCATGATCGATGTGACTCAGGATGAATCAATACAAGGATGTGAGTTTTACATTTTTATATAATCGCATGTATATGTACATGTAACATTTATGTATGCAGATCTAGATTGATATTTAAAAATACAAGTTCATTTAAAAATAACTTTCATAAAATTTATTTAATATAAATTATATGTATTTAACACATCCTATACACAATTTTATTTGCAGGGCTCAGCACATCCATCAGAGTAGGACCGTTCTCATTTAGATGGCCATTCGACTAGGAGTAGACATTCATATTAGGCCATGCACACTAGTTTTATGATCTTTACCACATGTATTTGCTTATATGATGATATTTAGTATTTGAGATTTGATGATCTCTAACTTACATTTGCTTATATGATATGCATACATCTGCTTATTTGTTGATCTTTAGTATTTGACATTTGATGATCTTTAATTTACATTTTTCTTATATGATATGTACATATATTTTCTTATATGATATATACATATATTTGCCTCTTTGCTTATAATATGTGTTATGTTTATATGTATTGAATCCCTTTACATGTATGTGCATGTGTTTTCTTATGGTTTAAACATGTTTACACATAATATATGTATGCATTTGCTTTAAATATTCAATATACATACATGTTTTCTTATTTTATGATCTCTTACAACTTACATTTTATTATATTCAATATGAAATTTGATCTCTAGTAGAATTTTAGGGAAATCAATGCCACTTTATAATTAAGTTCATTCATGTTGATCACAATAAATATATTTTTTTAAATGACTTAAGCAACATGAACCATTGAGTTGAGAACAAGATATAATCTTTTTGACAAGTAACCTAAAATTCAATTCAAATATAGTTAAGAAAATTTAATTCAAATTATACCTCTATTATACATTTTTCACAAGTAACTTGAAATTCAATTCAAATATAATTAAGAAAATTTAATTCAAATTATACCTCTATTATACATTTTTGACAGGTAACTTGAAATTCAATTCAAATATAATTAAGAAAATTCAATTCAAATTATACCTTTAATATACATTTTTGACACTTTAACAAAATTCTAAAATTACTAGATATGTTGTTGCATACCTATGAATTAAATAATAACAAACTCCACAATGAAATAACTTGTTTGTTTACTGCTTGATTCATTTAAACTAGGATCTAGTTATTCCATATTACACTAGAATAATTTTTTTTCCCATCCCATATGCATATAAATAGAAGTTTATTTTTCATTATTTTGGATATCAAATTGCAAGATTAATTCTCATTTATATCACTTAGAGCACAGATTTTGGAGAATTTTTTATACATTTATCAAGGAGGCAAATATTGGAGCTTGACAACTTTTCATTTTTATCAATCAAGGAAAAATTTGGAGGATAATTTAACTAAGTTGGTAGAGGACTTGTTTTGAGTCATCTTTAAGTTGAAAAAGAAAATGGGACAACAAAGAAAAAGAAAAAATGTGTCTCAATGAAAATTGTCAAAAGAAGAAGAACAAAAGAGGCGTGAACAAAACTTGGAAAATTATCATAGAAAGAAAAAAGGTACATGCTTGTTTCTTCTCTCTCTCACTCTCAAGTGTGTGTTTAGGAATTTTACTTTGAAAAAACATGAGTATTCATTTGATGGGATGGAATCCATAATGTGCATTACTCCCGCAGCAATTTGGTTAGTACCTAAACATAAATTTGTAATGTGCATACATTTTGCATTGGCTTTCTTATTAAAATTAGAAATGTTTAATGTATGACCATTTTTCAACTTACAATACCCCAACTTAAAATGTACTCTTAAAGCTAAAATATTTTACATTAAAATCCTTCCGTTACAAACCTTACTTATCTTTACCAATACGCTTTCTTTAATGTTTTTCTCATCCACATTATCATTGTTGAGTATTTCAAATACACAATTTTTCTCTTTGCTTTGTTCATGAAGAAAATGATAGTGTACTTCAATACATGCTTAGTTCTCCAATGAAACCTTAAATTTTGTGTCCCTCACTATGCCACTTTGATTTTCATAATTTTTTCAACCACATTAATTATTTTATGGCTTTGCAAATTTCTATATATTCTAACTTTGCTGAAAGAAACCATTATTTTCTTAATTATTCCTTGAAACTACACCTTCATGTACAGTAGTAGCATTCTAATGTTGATATTTGTTGGTGATCAATATCCCCTATCCAATCTACATTGCAACATGTAATTAGCTTAATATTTTTCTAAACTCCCATTGAATTTAATCTAATGATCAATAGTTCCTTAAAATATTTTTTAAATATTTTAATAAATGCCCAATTCTAGCTCCGTTATTTGAAAATTAGAACTCAAATTATACTTAAAGCCAATGCAATGTCAATTTTTAATGCGGGATCATGATGGGCCCAAAAAGTGGCAATATGATGGAGTAGGTGAGCTGTGACTTTTTAACCCAAAATTGATGAAAGAATAGAAAAGGGTTTTAAAGGAGATTCTCAGCTTTCCACCAATATAAATTATGCTTTCCTTGAATTTAATAAATAATTATTATTCATTTTCTATTTGAACTATGACTAAAGTCCTAATTGATGGGCTGATTGAAAAACATCTATAGATTTCAAATGGTATCACATTTTTTGAATCTGAAACATGCATCACATTCTATGCTACACATACTATAGGATTAGAAAAAAGAAAAATTGAATTTCATGAATTTTTTACCACCAGGATTAAGGTGGTCGGTTTATCACGAGTTTTATATTTTAAAAGTTGTAATAAAAATTCATAATTAATTATTACTTGGAAAAAATTACAAAAAAATATATGCATCACATAGGGACATGAGTCCTCTACTTATATCTAAAATATTATAAAAAAAAATATCATTTTATTATGGCTAGGGTGGTCGGTGAGACACCTACTTCTTATTTTTTTCCTTGAAATTTAAGTACTACTTCATTGAAATTTCAAATTTTCACCTAATAGATTATTATTTTTTAAACAAGCCTAGTAGTTTAGAAACTACATTCATTTTTCTATAGATTCTATTCTTACATATTTTTGAAATAATATAGATAACTTATTCAAATTTTTACATCAAGTTTCCTAACTCTGATTTTTTTGATTTTATTGCCACTTAAGGGCCTGTTTTTTCCATGATGTTCCTACACATACCCTTTTCTAGAGACTAACACATGTATACATCAAAACTCGAGCTATATGGTGCCAAGGAATAATAGTTATATATGATGGATTATTCTTTAAATTATGTCTTAACACACATTTGTTTTGAAGGGGTTTCTAACCATCATTGCACTTGAATGACCTATAAATACTTTTAAAATGTCCTCAAGTCATCAGTCATGCAAGTTGCAATGTTTATCTAATCCTTGACTCCAATTCCTTAAGCCAATTCTTTTTGTGTCAATATTTGTGTTTGGTTTTAGTTGATTATTTGGGTTGTGTTTTATGTCCCATAAATTTTTAACTTTTTTCATCTTAGCATGATATTGGAAATTTATTTGAAACCTTGAAACATCTTATAGCCCAATTTTTTTGGGGTTCTTTGGATCACCTTGTTATACTCTAAGGGTTTCCTTCGCTATATCACTAGCCTAAAAGTTCTAAGTCACTTGTATGCATAATCCTCAAACTTTGATGCTTGGCATGGAATTTGACCTATGTGTATCCTATCCTTGGCTATGCATTTATGGATTTGTTTTCATACCTGTGCATGTAGTTGTTTTGTGTCTTTGGTCTTTTCTTTTCATCACTTCAATGTTCTCATTATTTTTTATGTTTTATGCTCTAGGGATTCCTCAAGCTAGAGTCGAATCAAAACTAGATATTGGATCAAATGAATCCATTGAAGAACACATGGACCTTGAAGTTAGGGAGGAGACCCAAGTTCAAACAATTCTTGTTGGAGAGGGGTTAAGATCACTTCCTTCTAATGGTATGGACGAGCATATAAAACTAGCACAAACTTCTCTCACTTATAGCATCATGTCTTATGAGTTTGTTTGCTTGCATACATAAACTTCACTTATATAACATCATCTCTCACTTTTGTTTGCAAAATATTTTTTGACATGTAGGAAGGGCTCAACAAGCAAGAAGTTTTCATGCTCAAGTCGAGCCAAAGCTAGACATTGGATCAAATGAATCCACTCAAGAATGCATGGTCCTTGAAGATAGGGAGGAGGCACAAGTTCAAACAATGCATGTTGGAGATGGGTCGGGATCACTTCCTCCTACTGGTATGGATGAGCATATAAAACTAGCTAAGAAGGTGAGGAAACAAATTTCTCATAGAAATTTAGATCATTTGAAATGGATATGGAGAAAGCTGAAATATTATGCCAACCAACCTTTATAATAGAGAAAATAGGTCAATGACTAAATCTATAAATGGAATGATCAATCATCATTTCAATCATCTTGATACACTTGAAAAAACCCAATTGTTATCACATTTACTTCTTGATGAGCTCAAGTCATTACAATTGTTGGGTGTACATTAGACATCAAATAAGAAGAAACACATGGGATTACAAGGATATTGTTCAAATGTTAAAAGGTTTAGATTCCATTGGGAAAGGATCTCGTCGTGGATAAGGCCACTACAAGAAGGGTGTTGACATCTATTGTAAATCAAGATATAGCAAAAGAAAAAGAAAAAATATCTACACTTTCAGAAATTGGTTATAGTAGAACCACATTGATAAAATATGAGAAAAAGAAAGTTTTTTGGATGAGAGTTTGAAGGAAGTGTGCAATTATGTGTGAGCTCCCGTTCGATAGGATTGAAGATGCTGTTAGGAACTTGGTCTCAAGTTTTTGGCATGATCAGACTCGTCCATCATCAAATACTAGAGATGTTATGAGATACAGGATTGGACCTAGTATTTATGAAAATCATATCAAACATTAGCTAGACATAACACAATTTGAGATGTATATGAACTTTTGTAATGCATATCCTCATATAAATATTGGGAAAACAATGTTTCAAAGGTTAAAGCCATATTATGTGAAGATAAACAAGTTTTTTGAAACTTGTTGTTGTCGTTATCATATTGAATTTGATCTCTACTATCAGGTGTTTCGAAAGATGAGAGAAGAAAGGTGTGTGTTTCAAAATGCACCTCCTAAACATGAAAGTTTGTTCATAAAGTCTATATTATGTGATCATGAAAATGGACCTCAAATAGCATAAAAAAGAATTTGTGAGACATGTTGGAGGTGGCCAAATTTCCTTCAAGGAGTGAGGATCTTGACCTAACAAAGATAGTAAATTACAAGAGGTAAAGAAACACTATTTTTAGAGATTTTATTTGTTTCAATTTCTCATATATTGTTATTTGGATTCCCTTTGATGTAATGTTTCATTGATCAAGTGTGTTTTATTAGTTATTCACATATTTTACTGACATAGGTACAAATATGTAAAGTTGTAAATAAATTTTGGGAAAGAATCCAAAAGGTTGAACTATGTAGAAGAGGAGATTCCCATTGGAAATTTCTTGGAAGATTTTTGAAAATTGATCTGACCATACATACAAAGCATTCCTTTTGCTAAATTAGCTGACACAACAATTCCAAACATTGAGAGATACTTTCCCACATGGAACAGTTCTATTAGTAGTTGACTTTGCAGAAAATTACTCCTTTGTACATCAAAAGGAGATTCAATCAGAGTATTACTTTTCAAAGCAGATCACTATTATGGTTCATGTGTGTTATCGACATGCACAATCAGAATTGGATGTTGTTGAGAGTACAGATGAAGAATGAGCCATTAAGAAAGAATATCATTTTTATATTAGTGATGATAAAGAGCATGACACACTTTTTATCCAACATTGCTTTACAATATTTTTTGAGAATTTGAGAAGCAGGGGTGTAAAATTTGAAAATCATTTTGTATGGTCAGATGGATGTGCGGCACAATTCAAATCTTCACAGCCATTCTATGCACTTTGTAGATATCATAAAATCTGCAAAATACCACATGTTTGGAGTTTTTTTTAGAGTGGGCATGGAAAGGGTGAGCATGATGGAGCAGGAGCTTACATCAAACGAGCTTTAAGAAAGCATCAAATGAGTTATCCAGAAGATCGTCTAGACAATGCACATGATGTTGTTGAATGGTGCAAGAAACACTTTGCATCAAATGCGGTCGACACATCTTCAAGAAATAACCGACACATTCCACATAGATTGTTTTGGGAGATATCGGGTATGTATAAATTACATTAAATCAAAAATTTAAATTTATTTAAATTTAAAATATATATATATACATATTTGTTCACATAAGTTTTTTTTTGTACATATGTATCTAGGTGTGGATAGAAGATCGATGCATGGATGCAAGAGGGTAGAAAAATCAACATCTTTGCATTGTGTTAGGAGTTCATATAGTCACCATGGATGGATATTAGACACAAGGGATTACTCTTGTTTTTGCACTGAGTGCATTGAGGGAAACTCTGATTATGCATGCAATAATCAAGAACTTGGATATGTTGGTAAATGGGATACGGTGCCACTAGTTGTTTCATAAACATATGATGAAAACGAGGAAGGAAGATTTGAAGACATTCCTTTGATTTCAATTGATTATGACCATATTTCAGGATTGGTTAGAAAAGGTACACATCTGTAAGTTTTCAATAATTTAAATATTATATATATCTAGATAATGATCTTTAGAGACATTTCTAAATTTTTTAGAATTTTTTTGTGTAAATTTGGTGTATAGGAGATGCTTTTGCAATCATAACAGAGCCTGGAAACATCGAAGGTGTTAGCTATTATTTATTGTGTTGCACAAAAGAGAGGAATAAGCTAAC
>VDFB02216685.1:0-37698 GCA_007258455.2 Sequoia sempervirens
TTGAAATAGTTTTAAGTCATTCATCTATTTTTGAGTTTCACCATTAAATTTCATCATCACGCATTTGATATCCAATAACGTTTGACTAAACAATCGTTTATTAACTCTAATTCCAGAGCCATAATCATATTCAAGCCTACAAATACTGAAGTCATTTAACGAATAATTAAATCGATTTTCTTATTCAAGAATTACTATGATAGACAATTTACATCATTTAATTTAATTCTAAGCATTTATCTTATTCAACAAAACGTATTTCACACTAAAATGCACTGTTCATTACACAACTATAAATTTTACTAAAACATTAATATATATATACAATTATTTCAATCTACTAACAAAACCCACTTTTAATTTCCAAATTAAACCATTTAATTACCCTTACACTCTATCTAAAGTATATACATATATACTATATATACACATATGCGTATATTCATATACCCATATATGACACATATACAGTAATTTTTACATATCTATATAATCTTATTATTTATATTTATATTATTTAAATATTGAAGAAATATTAAATATATAAATAATATATTATATATTATATATATTAAATATATAATATATATATATTATTATATAATAATATTATTTAAATATTAAATAACATAACAAATATAACAAAATACATAATATAAAACTTTGAAATCCATGATATTTTGTTTAGGGCACGCAGGCCCGGCCGCGGGCGGCGGCCTGTGCGCCACGCGCACAGTCCACCACCGCCATGGGCGGTGGCCGATGTGCTTAGCACACGGGCTGCTTCCCACGGGCGGCGGCCTGTGCGCTGAGCGCACAACGCGCCTCCCACGGGCGGCGGCGGCGGTGGGGTGGGGTTTGGCCGCCCACCTCACTGCAACAATTAAATAAAAAATTATTATTTTATTACTGTGTTCACTAACAACAGAAAAGAAATGAAAATTGGCAATTCTTATGGGGATTTTCTGGGTATAATCCCAACACCAATTTTCTTTAAATACAAATATATATATATGTATATATATATATATATATTTGTGAATATATTTATGCATTGATATGTATGAATATATTTACAACATATATATATATATATATATCCAAATTTAATTTTAAACCCAAATTGAGCAAATAAACCAGTAACTTGGCAAGAACAAAAGTTATTTCCAAAAATAATAAGAGGGTTTTCAAATAAGTTCTCAAATGGAGGTATTCCTTAAATTTCATTCTACTTGTTTGGAGGAAAATTTTGATTTGGTTTCAATTTTCCAAATCTAACTACAAGTTTACTAAAATAGAGCATTTTTTTTTTTATGAATTTCAAAGAAACTACACTATGATTTCATTCTTTCAAAATGAGAAGAAAAAGGGAGAAAATAGTAGAACCTTGTGTTTTCTCCACAACTTGCAAGCTTCAACAATGGAGTTCTTCCCTTTCCTTCTCCAATTTAGCTTCACCCCAAAACCTCAATCTTCCATTTTCAATTTCCTCCAAGAGTTTCCATACAAGTTTTCTCTCCAAATTTTCCAATTAAAATTCAAAATAAAAATCCCAATTACCTTATGCAAAACCTCTCCAAATTTGTCAAAGCCCTAACTTTGAATCCACCCACCAACATTGATTGCTAATTTAGATATTTTTTTTATTTTTGAAATTTAATAAAACAATTTCATTTTCCAAATGCACTTTGCAACAATATTCTTTTAAATAAAATTCATTACAACCCAAATGACAATTTGAATTTTCTTTTAACCAAATTGAATTCAACAATTCATAAAGGAATTATTTTCAACTTCATTTCTATTTTTCCATTTAAATCAAAATATCACATTAAGCCAACCAACTAATCTGATTTAATTTATCCTTATTAATTTCATTAGACAATAGAATAAATCCAATTCAAAATTAGGTTATTGTATTAATTAAATTAAATTAATTAATTAATCACTAATTTTTCAACATCTCAATAAGACAAAACAATCATCATTATAAATTCCAAACGCCATTTAATCTCTTTTAACTTGAAATTTAAATATAAAGCCAAGGAGAAAACTAACAACATAAAACATTGAACCCGACTAAGACCGACGACACACTATGGCTAGGGTGATGGTTTGACACAGAAACCCAAGTTACTATCTCCCAATCGGTACCGTTGGTCAAGGGACACACTCAGACCTGTGAAACCAGGTGGAGTCGATGTCCTGTACCTGCATCCTGCACACAATACGAGTGTCGAAACATGCATATAATATATTAAAACACACCGTGAAGAGGAAATCGCGGAATCCCAGGGCACTCGCATGCGAGTGATGTGATCCCGTCCCCTTCACCAATACAATATCACTAACCGACGCATCTAATTATCCATGATATAATTAAAACATAAAGCATCAGTAATTCATATACATGCTAATTTAATCCATTACATGAAATAATAATAACATCTGAATAAAGTACCATCACATCAAAACATAATGTTTACATCGCTTAACAGATAGCGGTTAAATAACTAAGTTCCATAGTCACAATGCGACAGAAATAAAACATATCAAAAGAGAACACTGTTCGATCAAAGAGCAAAATGGAGGGGTGTTACAAAAGGGGTTTGGATGATGATTTAATCAATAAATAAATTCCCTCTTTATTGATGTCCACTTGATCATTTCTAAGGAAGAGGATTAATGGATTTGAAGGCCAAGAGTTGCATGGTACAAAAGCGAGGGCTGAAATAAAAAAAAAATTCAAGGTTAATCAAAATTTTGGATGAAGTGGAAATTGGAAATGCAACAATTGGATTCTTTAAGTTTATCTCCTTTTGGTTGAGAAAATGTATAATCCTAACTTTGAAAGAAGAATATTGGATGAAATCCCAAAATTTTTAAATGAGGATAATAGTATATTGCATAAAATTCCTTCAAAGGAGGAGATCCAAGTTATTTTTTCTTTCAAAGGGAATAAGGCCACAAGACTAGATGGTTCTCCCTACCTCTTCTTCCATTTGTAATGGGGGATTTCAATGAAATATGTGATTTCTACAACTAAATAATTTTTTGGTAGTAGGAGGGTGTTAAAGGAACTAAATTCATCCTTCATTATCCTTATTCCAAAAAAAATGGGAGTTGAATCCTTTGGTGCTTTTCATCCTATCAACCTTTGTAACTCTAATTATAAAATATCCTATAGAATTATTGCATCTAAGTTACAAGTGGTTCTTTTTAAGTTGATTTTGGCTTAGAAAAGTAAAGGAATGAAAATTTTGGACTCTAATATCCCCATTCATGAGGTGATACATTCTTTGTTAGTAAGAAAAAAGGAAAGGGTTTATGTTAAAACTTGATCCCATGAAAGCCTATGATAGAGTTACGTGGGATTTCCTATTAAACTTTATGGAAAAAAATAGTTTTCAAGGTAATTTTATGGACCTAATTTTTGAAATTATATTGAATACTAATCTTGTTATCTTAATCAATGACACTCCATCATGATTTTTTAATCCCTCAAGAGACATTAGATGGGAAGACCCCATATCTCCTATTCTATTTGTGATTATGGTGGAAGCCTTGGGAAAAAATATCTCAAAAGCTATTGCTGACGAAAGACTAAAGGGCATTTATCCTACTTCCTCAGTGCCCCCTTACTCCCATAAAAAAGGTTTTGATGATACTATTTTAATTAGGGAATATTTTATTTTTTAAATTAGAGAAATAAGTCTATTTTGTAGGACTATGAGGTGGCATCGAGGAAAAATACAATCTATCAAAAAGTACCTTATTTTTTATGAACACTCATGTGCACAAGAAAGCTATGATAGGCTGAATTATTTAATGCGTAGTTATTCTCTTCTATCAATTTACTTGGGGTTGCCACTTTTCTCTAATAAACCCTGTAACTCCTTCCAGAGTGATATTTTTCATAAATTCCTTTCTAAATTCTAACAAAAAGTACCTTATTTTTTATGAACACTCATGTGCACAAGAAAGCTACGATAGGCTGAATTATTTAATGCATAGTTATTCTCTTCTATCAATTTACTTGGGGTTGCCACTTTTCTCTAATAAACCCCCTAACTCCTTCTAGAGTGATATTTTTCATAAATTCCTTTCTAAATTGGAAAGTTGGAAGGTAGCTCTATTGAGTGAAGCTTGAAAAGTTTAGCTTTTAAAAACTACTTTACAAAATTTACTAGTTTATGTCTTGAGTCTTTTCATAATCCCATTTAATTTTATGGAAAATATTGACCAAATTAAAAAAATATTGTGGGGTAGGGTCGAGGAGAGAAAAATTCTCTCTAGTGATTTGCAAGAGTGTTTGTAAGCCTAAGAAGAATGGTGGTCTAGGGATAAGAAAGATTAGAGACATTAATTAGGCTCTCATGGATAAGAAAACTTGGAGGTTGGTGTTTGATCAAAAGAACTAGATGGATATACTCTAAATAAAATATATTTCTCATCATAGGAGATTCCAAGTATCTTGGGAAGTGAGGATTTTCCTCTAGGCTTGATCATTTGGAAGATCATTGGGGATAATAGGTCTCTTTTTAAAAATGATGTTAAATGGAAACTTGGAAATATATCTTTGATTAATTTCTAGAACAAATTTTGGCTCCTTGATTCTCCTCTTTCTAGTGTGTTTTGGGTTGATCTATTGAAGGTGTGTGTGTGTGTGTGTGTGTGGAATTTTGGACTTATGGTTGCAAATTACTTGGATTCAAGGTCTTGGAAGCCTCTTAGTGCTTTGTTCCCTAATCCTCCTCTCTCTACCCATGTTGTTAGGTTGGAGTATTTGATTGTGTGTTTTCTTGTTCCTCTTTTTCCCAAGTAGGATATCTTTTTCTAGAGTTATTCCTCTTTTGGTTCCTATTATGTTTCCTCAAGTTCTGCTACCCTCTCTTATGGGGTTTCTCCTCCTCCCTTTTGAGCCAAGGTTTGGAATCTTATCTTAACTCCCAAGGTGGAAATTTTCTTCTATATTTTGGTGAAAAATAAGGTTATTACCTTGGAAAACCTCATGAATCATGGTTTTTGTTTTCCTAATAGGTGTGTTTTATGTCAAGTCCACACTAAAAGTGTCCATTTATTATTGGATTATTATTTTTCTTAGGGAATTTGGGCCTCCCTCTTTCATTGAAATATGAAGTGAGTTTTCCCTACCTCCCTTGATGATTTGTAGGTATAGTGGATGTTCCCCTCATCTAATTCTTCTCTAAATATATTATGGTCCCTCTTACTCTTGCATATAGACTAAGTCTCGTGGAAAGAGTGAAACAATAGGATCATTAAATATAATTTTTCTTTTCCTTTTAGAATGAATAGAAAAATATCCTTGGCCTTAAAATAAGAACCTCTATGTGGGAATTTAGGATAGGTTTATGTTGAAATCTAGAGTTGTGGTTTTGAGTTTTGATGTCCAAATTGTGAAAATATGGAATTTAAATTTTGAAATTTTCATCAGCCTCATAAAATATTAATCCTTGAGAGAGGGATTTGTTTGGAATCTTCCTCCAATGGGGTGGATACAATCTATTTTTTTATGGAACTTCCAAGGGAAACCCTACTATAATGAGGGGTGGACATTTTCTAAGAAATGATAAAGTTCAATTTATTCTAGCATTTGCTACTCCTCTTAGGATCTAGATTTTCCACTTTGTTGAAGTAGATGTCTTCAAAATTATTAAAATATCTCAATCCATAGGGTTTAATAAAAAAATTATGGAAGGGGACTCTTTGAATATTATCCAATGTTTGAGGGGGAATCAAAGGCCTAGTTGTACGATTGATAATTTTATAAATATCTTTATTAAAATTACCTAGATTTTCAATGGGATTGTATTTCAACATATATTTCATGATGGGAAATGCTTGGTTGAATACCTCACTAGCCTTTGTTGAATGAAAAAGATAACTGAGAAAGGGGGGTGAATCATTTGTATCTTATCAAAACAAAAAAACCATCATTAACATTTAGATCCACATGCATTAATTAAACCCTTAATCTATTATGAATATTTAACATGAAAAGAAAATAACATAAACTGAAACAATTCAACACCATACAAAAGAGAACACCAAATTTATGTGGAAAACCAAAGAAAGGAAAAACCACGGTGAGGATTAGCTCACAATATAAGTAATTTCAAAATCAGTTATGAGGGCTCACTGCTAGAATAAGACACACTATCTAGAGAGGCTCATAGCCAAGGCTCACTACAGGAATGAAAAAGAAGATAGAGAAGAAATGTTACATAGAGAAAATGATCTCAATGCAATAGAAAATCCACCACAATAGCTCCAATACCTTCACAATCTACTTGAATTATTGTAAACACCTTCTTCTCATTGCATCTGATAATCGAACACTTAAAATTTTGCACTAATCTTCTCAATTTCACATCACTTGCATCATACACTTCATAATTTTCATCTATCTTGACCTCCTTCAACAATTCAACTCATACTTATACTGTCCTAAACCTTGAAACCTTCCATAAGGTCAACAATGCACCTCAAACATGTAAATTCAAATTAGGTAAGTGCCAAAACACTTTCGTGGTAGGTAGAAGTGAATGCAGACCACATCAAAAATTAATTGGGACCCAAATCAACAAAACCACTTAAACACACACTACCACAAACAATATTTATCCTTCACATGTAGTGTAAACACTAGGTCAACCATTACCTATGAAAAAACCATTAAATAATTAAGTGCACACTTCCACAAACCCAAGGATGATTTATGAAAACCACACCATGCTTGGACACAATCTAGAATATTCCTCAGACATCCTGAAATCCAACAAAATCCTTCACAATAAATTCCACTTGAAGAATGTACAAATCCAGTATACTCAAACAACTCTGCCAAACACTGTTACTTGAAAAATATCTTCTAAAGCACCAAACCTAAAATCCTCTTGATTGAGGTAAAATACCAACACAATCAATGCACCTTCATAATTGTAAGACCTAAACCATAACTGTGGAGAAACGTGGAGAAAAAACATTTCTCCTAGACATCTCTGCAATGCATAGTCACACTCTAGTGAACACAACTTCTACTGTATGATGATACAACACACCATCTCTTGAATACAACATATCTAAACACCTCTCACCTACATATCTGAATCACATAGGAATATATTCAACCTAGAACAAATGCAGAGAAAAACTAGAACATCTCTACATACCCCAAAACAACACTGCAACACATTGTTTCCTCTTTTTATCAAATTTTCTCAAAAGCACTTGGAAACCAAGCACCACAAACACATCCACAACATCTTCATCACTACTACATCCATAGATAGAAGCTTATCAAAGTAACACTAGAGGTTAACACCAGTAGCTTAACTGGTGACAACATAATGCAACAAACCAAAGCATAGACAACACCAACTGTTAATCTTCAACATCAATCTTCCTCAACACATATAGTTTATATCAATGCCCACACAAGCTTGTTGACATCAATGTCAAGACCAATCTGCACATACTTGAAAAAATCTCCCCCTTTGTCATTGATGGCAACACATGATGTGAAAAAACATCAAAGACACAACAGCTCTGAAAATACATGTTTCCTTTTCTCTTTTCTCTTTACTCACTCTCCCCTTACATGATTCTCTCTCTTTATCACTCATTATTTTTCACATGACTCTTCTCCCCAAATAAATTGTTCTTTTTCACATGATTCTTCTCCCCATTTCACATCAATGGCAAGGGACATAATGTTTTGCATTATTCTCCCCCTTTGAAACTGCACAACTTACTTACAATTGCTCTACAACACCTTTCCATTACTTCTTTGAATACTCCCCCTTAGGAGCACACACTAATCTACAACAATCTACAATACCACTACCTACTCCCCTTGAGAGGTAGCCACCAACATCAGTCCATAATAAGGGATAGATCTTGAGAACCACTAGATTGATGTATTTCCTTATGCATCTAGTTCAAGGAAGGAGGGGCAATAACCCCCAACTTCTCTTGGAGATAGTCAAAATTATCCTTAGGAAGAGCCTTAGTGAATATGTCAACAATTTGATCCTTTGTAGGAACATATTCAAGCTTCACTTCATTCTCTACAAATTTCTCTCTCAAAAAGTGATATCTGATTGAAATATGTTTTGTCCTTGAATACATCACTGGATTCTTTGAAATTTTTATTGCACTTGTATTTTCACAAAATATAGAAATAGGCTCATCATACACCACTCTAATATCCTTCAATATTTTCCTCATCCATAACACTTGTGTACAACAAGATGCTACTACAATGTAATCAACCTATGCAGTAGATAAAGAAACTGAATCTTGTTTCTTACTTAGTCATGACACGAATCTATGTATCCAAGAAAGAATGCACCACCACTTGTAATTTTTCTATCATCCACACAACCATCCCAATCTACATCTATGTAAGCACTCAATGTGAAATTAGTATCTTTTAGATACCACAAGCCATGATTTGGAGTGCCTTTTAGGTATTTGAATATACTCTTCACTATTGCAACATGTGACTCTCTAGGATCTTCTTGAAATCTATCCACAAGACAAATTGCATGCATGATATCTAGTCTAGTAGCCTGGTTAGATATAGAAGTCCATTGATCATAGATCTATACTTGCTCTGATTAGCCTTAGGGGACTCATCATTCTTTCTTAATTTTCAACTAGTAACCATAGGAGTACATACCGGTTTGGAGTCTTCCATTCCAAACTTCTTCAACATCTCTTTGACATACTTTGACTATGAAATGAATATGCCTTTATCTATTTGATTTATTTGTATCCCAAGGAAGAAATTCATCTCCCCAAACATAGACATCTCAAATTCTTTCTGCATCTCTTTTGAAAAATTCTTACACATAGCTTCATTGCCTCCAAAAATTATGTCATCAACATACACAACTACAATCAAAATTTGATTTTTTTCAGCCTTAAAATAAAGATTACTATCTGCAATGCCTTTATTGAATCCTTGTTGTATCAAATACTAATGCAACCTTGCATACCAACCTCTAGGAGCTTGCTTCAATCCATACAATTCCTTCTTCAATATGTAGACCATATTAGGTTTATCTGATAACTGAAATCCTTCTAGTTATTCCATGTATAGTACTTCTTTCAACTCTTCATTCAAGAAAGAAGACTTCACATCCATCTAGTAAAATTTAAAATCCTAATGTGCTGCAAATGCTAAAAACATCCTGATTTCTTCCATTCTAGCCATTGGAGCAAATGTTTGCTTGAAGTCTATTCCTTCAACTTGTGCATATCCTTTTATTCCTTACCACTTCTCCATTCTCATTTAGTTTGTTTCTGAACACCCACTTAGATCCAATTATGTTTTTGTTTGTTGGTCTTGGGACAAGTTCCCAAGTCTAATTTTTCTTAATCTACATAAGTTCTTCTTCCTTAGCTTTCAACCAACATTCATCCTTGCATGCCTCAATCACTGTTTTAGATTCAAATTTAGAAAGTAGACATAAATTTACCTCTTCAATAGTTTTCCTTCTTGTCAACACACCTTTTCTTTTTTCTCCAATGATTTGTTCTTAAGAATGATTTCTCTTTACATACTTAGGGGTTTTAGAGGTATTTTCCAGAGCTTCTTCCTCTTCATCTTGTGCTTCCTATTCCTTAGTTTTTTCTTCTTCTTCTCTATAGGAAAGTTCATCTGATTCATATCCATCTATCACCACTAAATTCTATAGATCTTCATCAATTTTGACATTTGTACTCTCAACAATCTTTCCCAACCTTTTGTTGTAACATCTGTAAGCTTTTCTTTTAGTAGAATATGCAAGGAAGATACCATCATCAAATATTGCATCAAACTTGTGGCAAGAATGGAAAAAATGAAGGTGTTGTTATTGATGTCAACTAGTCAATTGGTTATCAACTGGTTGTTGTTTTCATTAGTGTCATGGATACAGGTTATTAGCTATATATGTCGAGGACATTGAGAAAATTGTATTGAAGAAATATTGCAAGTGTTCAATGGTTTCTATGAGTTTTGCTTTGGGATTTGCTCTTATATTTGTGTGGTTTAGATATTTTGATCATGGTTGTTGGAAGCTGCTATATACAAATTTTTGGTTGTTGATTCATTGTACAATGTGAGTTATGTTCACCAATTGTGAACTATGGTTTTCTCTGTTTTTGGTTGAGGTTTGAGAGAAATGTTGTTGGTCTAGATTTCTCTTTGTTAAAGTTTTATGACTTGCGGTTCTAGAGTTGACTTGTTTTGATTGTATTGAAGATAATTTTGGTATTTGGAAGGTTCATGCTTAATTGTTCTATGTGTTTTACACTGGTTTGGCTAACCTTGTGTTAAACACTATCTTCAGAGTTGATGACGTGTGTCAGATCTATTTGGGTCCTTATGAGGTGTGTTTTTGGGTCACCCTCATTCTAATTCCACCCTAGGATATTTTGGCACTAACCTAATTTGAATTTGAATTTGGATAGTCGACTTTGGATATGTTTTAAAGTTGAAGATGGTATAAATATAGGATGAGTTAGTGGTGAAAAAAGCATAGAAATAAGAAAGAGAGATAAGTGCAAAGAAATAGAGTATTTAGATGCGAGATTGATGTGAATCAGTGAGAGTGTGTGATGCGAGTGTGGAAGATCAGTGTGAAGCCTAAATGTTGAGTTTCTAGATGCAATGAGTAGAAGGTGTACTCTACCATTCATGCATGTCTACAAGTGGCTGAGTAAATTGTGGTGGATTTCTCTATTGCATTGAGATTGTCTTCTCTCAGTAACATATCTCTTATATGTTCTATGTATCTCTGTGGCAATGACCCCTCCGAGTTGTTAGCCTTGTTGGACAATGAGTCCTTGTTTTGGCAATGAGCCTTGTTTCTCAAGTAGTAAACCTCTTGTAATTGGTTTTGATATTCTATATAGTGTGAGTTAATCCTCACCATTTTTTTCCCTTATTGGTTTTTCCATGTAAATCTGGTGTTATTTTGTTTGTGTCATGGTTTTTAGTTTATGCACTAGTATTTAATGTTTAATAATTTAAGTAGTGTTAAGGATTAAATTTGATGAATGAATTAAGGCTTAAATTAGTGACAACTAATTTACCCCCCCTCTTAGATGTCTTGTTTAACAATTGTTATCGGAGCTTAGTTCCTTGGTGAAGAGCTTAACTGCTTGAGGAAGGTCCAGGATGGCTGGCAAAATGACTTATGATTATCTAAGGTTCGATGGAATTAATTATGCTATCTGGAAAATATTGATGGAAGAATATTTGGAGTATTATGGATATGATGTTGAGAAATCTTACAAGAATCCTTACACTCCTCCTGCTAATGGTCCAAGTATGGTTGATGAGATCAAAGCACATGAAGTGAAAAATAAGGCGAAGTACACTTTGAAGAACAGTCTGGTACATTCTGAGTTGATTAAGGTTCAAAATATGAAGACTGCTAAGGAAGTCTGGGATGCTTTGGAAAGGGAACATGAAGGTGATGAAAGAGTTAGAGGAAATATTGCAAAAATTAGAGACACAGTTTGAGCTTCTACACATGTCTAAAGATGAGAATGTTAAAGCTTATGTACAGAGATTGGATGTGATAGTGGCTAGAATGCAAGGACTTGGTGCTACTGTAGATGAAACCAAGATTGTAAAGAAGATTCTTAGAACTCTCCTTGATGCTTATAGCAAGAAGGCGTGTGCTATTGAACAAAGTATAGACTATAAGACTTGCACTAAAGATCTGTTGTTGGGATTTCTAACATATTATAAGATGAGGAAGCCAAATATGAGGAATGAATGCAAATTAGAAACTACTTTTAAGGCTACAAAAGCTGAAGATCTGTATGAAGAAAATTTTGATGAGATAGAAGCTAACTTTGTGAGAAGAATGAGGAATTCCATAAGTATGAAGGTAAGTTACCTTTTAAATGCTTTAGTTGTGGAGAAATAGGTCATTATGCTACAAAGTGTTAGGAAAGAGCTAACAGGAATAAAAAAAGATATGACAAGGAAAAGAAAGGAAAGAAGATCAACTGGGCATACTATGTGAATGAGAATGCTAGTATATATGATGAGGATTCTGATTATGAAGATCCTGATGACAATGAATTCTTGTTCTTGGCGATAAAGGATGAACCTACTTCTGCTAATTTTGAAAAATAGGTGAAGGAAAGCTCTCCGAAGAAGGAGAAAAATGAACGTATTGTTATCTCTACCCTACATGATAAACACAAGATGAACTATTGGGTAGTTGAAAGTGGTTGATCACATCACATGACTAGTGATAAAGTAAGTTTTTTAAACTTGAAAAATATGATGGAGGCTTGGTTATGTTCAAAGATGATACTGGTTCTAAAATTTGTCGAATAGGTTTAGTAAGTTTTGATGGAAAGCATAATACTAATGATGTCTACTATGTTAAGGGTTTAAGGCATAATATTTTGAGTGTTGGAAAGATGTTCAGTAAGGGATATGATCTTGTGTTTAAGGATGAGAGATGTAAAATCCAAAAGGATCTGGAACATTGATTGCTACAGGAAAGAAATCTGAAGGAAATATCTATCAACTTAAGGGTGCTAATGGATGATGCTTTATGACTCATATTAATAACAGTTGGTTATAGCACCAGAGAATGTGTCACATGAATTTTGATATTTTGGTGAGGATTAGTGCAATTTAGGTCATAAGAGATTTACCAAGGATTACAAAGCCTATTAATGCTATTTGTAGGAATTTTCAATTTGGAAAGCAAGCAAGAAGTAATTACAGATCAAAGGAACAATCTACTACTAGACTATTAGATTTAATTCACATAGATATCTATGGTCCTATTGGATATTGTTGATATGTGGTTGTCATTGATGTCAACACTATTGGCATTAATTCCTTTAAGGTTGTATATGTTGAGGATATTGAGAAAATTATAATAAAATAAATTGCAGGTTGTCAGTGATGCAGTGAAGTTTAGTATGGTGGCTAGCTTAGTATATTAATGATAAGAGGTTGTGGATTAAAAGGTTTGTTGAAAAGTATATCTAGTTTAACCACATGAAGTTTCAGAGGTTCGCATGAAGATTTGATTGAGTTATGAGTATTTGTGTTCTGACAGTTGTTCTGTTTCTTTAGCTGGTGTTTCTGAAAGAAGATGATGTGATTCTAGTAATTTGAGTTGTTACAGATGCTTCTATAGTGATTCATGATGCTTTTGGATGTTTCTAGATCATGCTCTATCTATTTTGTTGGTCTGCATTGATTGTTGTGCTCACGATTGGTGATTTTCTTCGATGAGTTCATGCTTTTCATGATCATGGCCAATAGGGTGATTGTAGCATGTTGCGGATCTTCAAGGAATAATTTTTGAAGGTGTTTTGTATTTGAGGATGTTGTTTTGGGTCCTTACTATGTTTTGGCTGACATTATTTAGTTTGCATTGATAAAAAAAATTATTGATTTGGGCCGACAGTTTGTACACATTTTATATTTTGTTGGGCCGACATGTAGTTAATGTTATCCTTAGTTGCGGATATATATGATCAATTGTTTATACCATTTGATGGCATGGTGTGTGATGTGTGATGAGTGTTGCGTGCGAATAATGTTCTAATATTTTGAAGGCAAAAGTAAAGTGTGAAGAAGAGTGAGCAGAAGAAAGTGTTTATGTGCTTAACCGAAACTATAATCAGGCATTAGAAGATGATATTTTCTCAGTTCAAAATATTTTAGATGTAATTCAAATGTGACTATAAGATAGTGAGTCTTCCTTTGGGTAGTAATCCTTTTTGTATTTGAGCAGTGAGCTCTAGGCAGTGTGCCTGAATGCATGTGTATTCCCCATTTATAATACTTTTATACTTTTAATAGGGTATAATCTCGTGGATTAACCTCCATCGTGGTTTTTCCCCTAAAAGGGTTTCCACGTAAAAAAATATTGGTGTCATGTGTGTTTTGATGTTGTGATGGTTTATGCTTTCATGTTTATTTATCAAATCTAAGAATAAGTTTAATTTGTATAATTTTTGTGACAATTGATTCACCCCCCACTCAGTTGTCTACCCTTGTGTTTCAAAAAATTGGTATTAGAGCCTAGTTCCTCAAAAGAAGTTTAATAACTTGAGGTGGTATGGGATGGAAACATATAAGAAGGATAGTATGAGATTTGATGGAACTAATTATTCTTTGTGGAAGACTCAAATGGAGTGTCATCTAAGATGCATTGGTGAACCTTACTGGACAATTACAAAGAATAGGTATATCATCCCACAAAATGGTCCTTCTACTACAGGTGAGATTAAGGAAACTGAGTACAATATCAGGGCTAAGGAAGCATTGTTGAGTGCTCTGATTGATTCTGAGATGACAAATGTAATGGAGTTGAAGATTTCTTATGAGATCTAGTAAAAGTTGGAAACTTTGTATGAAGGTGATAGCCATGTGAAGATTGCTAAGCTGCAAAGCCTGAAAGGGAAATATGAAACGTTGAGAATGGGTGAAGATGAGAACATCACTTCTTTTATGCAGAGAGTGAATGAACATGTGTGTAGTATCAAATGTGTTGGTGGAACATTGGAAGAATCAGATATTGTTGCTAAAGTGCTCAGATCCTTTCCTATTGCATACAAACACAAAGTTGATGCTATTGAGGAGATCCAAATTGTGACAAATGTAACTAGAGACATGTTGATTGGTAAGCTTGCTTCTTTTGAGTTAAGTGAGTTTGGTGAATCTCTTCCTAAGACAGAATCTACATTCAAAGCTACTATCTCTGGAAAAGATAAGAAGAGATATGATTCGGGAGAAAGTTCTAGAAAATGTCCAAATATGAGTAGGAAATGAGAGAGATTGGAGAAGAAGAGAGAAAACTAGATGAGCTTGAAGCATTTATTGTCAAGAGGGTAGCTAGAGGAGAAGGTAAGTGTAAAGGGAAATTTCCTCTTAAATGTTTTTCTTGCAATAAGATAGGTCATTTTGCCTCAAGGTGTCTAGAAAGAGTTCCTAAGCCAAGACCTAACAAGCCTAGATTCCAAAGAAAGTGTTGTTATGCTGCTGATGAAGGTGTGACAAATGATGAATTTGATAAAGGGAATTTAAATGAGGATGAATGGGTATTTATTGCTATCAAGGAAAATGATCCAATACGTACTGAATCTGCTAGTTGCATAAATGTGGAGAAAGTTCTAGCTGCCATAGTTGAAGAAAAAGATGAATGGGTGATTGACGGTGGATGCTCTCATCACATGACAGGTGATAAAATTAAATTTGTGAGCTTGGAAAAGTATGATGGTGGTGTTGTAAGATTTGGTGATGAAAAATTTAGTGTAATATGTGGCAGAGGATCCATTTCTCTTGATGGTAAGTATAATACTGATAATGTTCTATATGTGGAAGGTTTGAAGCATAATCTCTTAAGTGTTGGATAGATGGTTGACAAGGGATACAATATTCAATTCAAGGATGGAAAGTGTAGAATATTGGGGAGTTCCAGAAATGTGATTGCATCTGGTTAAAAAAAAAAGGTAATATCTTTCACTTAAGTGCTACTAGTAAAATTTGTCTAATTGCTCAAGTTGATGAAAGTTGGTTGTGGCATAGGAGATTATGTCATGTAAACTTTGACAATATTATCATGATAAGTTCTACTCAGGCAGTGAGAGATCTTCCTAAGTTGATAAAACCTACTAATGTTATATTCAAGGAATGTCAGTTAGGGAAGCAAACTAGAGTTTCATTCCGGAGCAAACAACATTGTTCAAATGAAGTGTTGGAGCTTGTGCATACTAACTTGTGTGGTCCTTCTAGAGTCAAAAGTTTACAAGGAGACAGGTGTTTCATGTTACTTATTGATGATTATTCTAGATTGATGTGGGTTACTTTTTAAAGGGAAAAATCTAAAGCTCTAGAGAAATTCAAGATTTTTAAGGCTATGGTTGAGACAAAGATAGGTCTAAAGATTAAATGTCTGAGATCATATAGAGGTGATGAATTCACTTTTGGTGATTTTAATTATTTTTGTGAAGAGCATGGGATAAAGAGACAATTATCTACCCCATGGAACCCTCTACAAAATGGAGTTGTGGAAAGGAAGAATAGGAAAATTCAAGAATCTGCTAGGACTATGATGCTGGAAGGAAATGTTCCACATATCTACTGGAGAGAAGCTGTGAGTACTGTCGTTTACACTCTCAACCGGGTACATGTCGAAGGTGATACTGATAAGACTCCTTATGAGCTATGGTTTGGTCATAAGCCTACTATTAGATACTTCAAAATATTTGGGAGTAAATGCTATATCAAAAGAGATGAAGATATAGGAAAGTTTGATGCTAGAAGTGATGAAGGAATCTTTCTTGGTTATTCTACTAAAAGTAAAGCCTACCGGTGCTACAATAAGAGATTGAGGAAAGTAGTTGAAAGTGCTAATGTCAAGGTTAATGAAGACACAATTAGACCATCCAGAACCTATGGATATGATTCAAATGATCAGAATGATAGCTTAGATAAAGGAAAGAAAGTTCAGACTTTGAATCATGATCAGATCATTTTGATGAATCTGGAAAATCAAGAGGAAGGAACTAGTGAAAGTGCAGAAGTGAGATCACAAGAGCCAGAAGTTCAAGAATACCCTAAGACTCCAAGGTATGTAAGACTAAATCATTCAGAAGATTAGATCATAGGTTATAAGAACAAAGGTGTTCAAACTAGGAGAAGAATTGCATAAGAATACTATTTGATCTCAAAGACTGAGCCTAATAGTGTCAATGAATCATGCAAAGATGAACATTGGGTGGAATCAATGAAAGAAGAACTACTGCAAATTGAGAAGACTGGTACATGGATTCTTGTTCCTAGACCTAAGGACAAAAATGCAATTGGAACTAAATGGGTCTTTCGGAACAAACAAAATGAGCAAGGTGAAGTTGTTAGAAACAAAGCAAGACTTGTGTGTAAAGGATATTCTCAGATGGAAGGAATTGAATTTAAAGAAACTTTTGTTCTTGTTGCTAGGATTAAAGTTGTGAGACTATTTATTTCTTATGTTGCTTACAAAAACTTCAAGGTTTATTAGATGGATGTCAAGTTAGCATTTCTAAATGGTGAACTGGAAGAAGAAGTGTATATTGAGTAACCTGATGGATTTCAATTGACTGATCAAGGATATATGGTTTTCCAATTGAAGTAAGTATTGTATGGACTTAAGCAAGCCCCAAGAGCATGGTATGCCAAATTGGACAAATATTTGTTGAAGCTTGGATTTAATAAAGGTGTTTCTAATAGTAATTTGTATTTCAAGATTGATCATGATAAAGATTTGATTGTTGAAGTCTTTGTTGATGATATCATTTTTAGAGGAGATGATAGTTTGTGCATGAAGTTTTCCAATGAGATGCAGAGTGAATTTGAGATGTCTATTATTGGAGAAATGAAATTATTTTTGGGATTGAAAATTAATTAGCTAGTTAGAGGGATCTTTATAGCTCAATCTGAGTATATGAAATAATTGCTAAAGAAGTTTGGTATGGAAGATTTAATGCCAGTTGGTACACCTATGGTGACCAGATGTAAGTTGACACATGATGATGATTCTCCTAAAAAAAATCAGACTAGATACAGATCCATGACTGGTGGATTGCTCTATTTGACTCAAACTAGACCTAATATCATGAATGTCGTATGCATTGTTGCAAGATTTCAAGTTGATCCTAAGGAATCTCATGTGACAGCTATGAAGAGGATTTTCAGGTACTTGAAGGGGACAATTGATTTTGGCCTAAGGTATCCTAAAAAGGATGACCTTACTTTGAGTACTTATATTGATGCTAATTGGGCAAGAGATGTGAATGACAAAAAGAGTATTAGTGGTGGTGCATTTTTCTTGGGAAAGAAGTTGATTTCATGGTTAAGTAAGAAGTAGAATGCCATTTCTTTATCTACTACATAGGCATAATACATTACTGTTGCTAACAATTATACTCAAGTATTGCGGATGAAGCAGATGTTGAAAGATATCAGAGTTGTGTATGATGAACCTATTGCTATATTCTGTGATAATTCAAGTGCAATTAAAATTTCTAATAATTTGGTGTTGCATTCAAAAACCAAGCATATATCTATCAAGTTTCACTTTTTGAGAGATAAGGTAAGTGAAAAGGAAGTTAGATTGGAGTATGTGCCCACTAAGGAACAAATTGTAGATATCTTTACCAAGCCCTTGCCTAAGGATACTTTTGATATCTCATAGGGAAGCTAGGGGTGATTACCCCTCCTAATTAGAATTAAGATGCATTGACTTGCATCAGTCCGTGCATTTCATAGCCATATCTTGTGATCTAGATTGATGTTGTGGCTGCTGCTACTAAGGGGGAGTAGTTAGATGATTAGAAATGTGGTTCAGAGATTGTGTGGAGAAAGATAATTTGTATCTTTGTCATTTATGTCAAAGGGGGAGAAGAGTCGTGTGAAAAACTGTGAAAGAGTTAAGGATAAAAAGAGTCAAAAATCTAAGGGGGAGAAAGTGCTAAGAGAAAGTATCATTGATGGTGTTTTTCACATCATGTGTTACCATCAATGCCAAAGGGGGAGATTGTTGGATATTGTTGATATGTGGTTTTCATTGATTTCAACACTATTGGCATTAATGTCTTTAAAGTTGTATATGTTGAGGATATTGAGAAAATTGTAATAAAATAAGTTGTAGGTTGTCAGTGATGCAACGAAGTTCAGTATGGTGGCTAGCTCAGTATATTGATGATAAGAGGTTGTGGATTAAAGGGTTTATTGAAAAGTATATCTATTTTATCCACATGAAGTTACAGAGGTTTGCATGAAGATTTGATTGAGTTATGAGTATCTGTGTTTTGGCAGTTGTTCTGTTGCTTTAGCTAGTGCTCCTAAAAGAAGATGATGTGATTCTAGTCATTTGAGTTGTTGTAGATGCTTTTGTAGTGATTCATGATGCTTGTGGATGTTTCTAGATCATTCTCTATTTGTGTTGTTAGTCTGCATTGATCGTTGTGCTCATGATTGGTGATTTTTTTCTGTGAGTTCATGATTTTCATGATCATGGCCGACAGGGTGATTGTAGCATGTTACGAATCTTTGAGGCATAATTTTTTAAGGTGTTCCATATTTGAGGATGTTGTTTTGGGTCCTTACTATGTTTTGGCTAACATTGTTTGGTTTGCATTGATAAATTGTTTATTTATTTGGGCCGACATTTTGTACACATTTTATATTTTGTTGGGCTGACATGTAGTTGATGTTATCCTTAGTTGCAGATATATATGATTGATTGTTTATACGATTTGATGGTGTGGTGTGCGATGTATGCTAAGTTTTGTGTGCGAATAATGTTCTAATATTTCAAAGGTAGAAGTAAAGTGTGAAGAAGAGTGAGCAAAAGAAAGTGTTTATGTGCTTAACTAGAACTGTAATCAGGCATTAGAAGATGCTATTTTCTCAGTTCAAAATATTTTGGATGTAATCTGAATGTGACTATAGGACAATAAGTCTTCCTTTGGGTAGTAAGTCTTTTCTTATTTGAGTAGTGAGCTCTAGGCAGTGTGCCTGAATGCATGTGCATTCCCCATTTATAATACTTTTATACTTTTAATAGGGTATAATCTTGTGGATTAACCTCCACCATAGATTTTCCCCTAACATGGTTTCCACGTAAAAAAATCTTAGTGTTATGTGTGTTTTGATGTTGTGATGGTTTATGCTTTCATGTTTATTTATTAGATCTAAGAATAAGTTTAATTTGTATAATTTTTGTGACAACTGATTCACCCCCCCTCTCAGTTGTATGCCCTTGTGTTTCTAACAGGTCCCACAAGAGTGAGAAGTCTACAAGGTGAAAGGTACTTTATTCTTTTTATTAATGATTATTCTAGATATACATGGGTTACATTTCTTAGAGAGAAATCAAATGCATTAGATAGATTAAAGACATTCAAAGCTATGATTGAAAATGAAGTGAATTTGAGGATAAAATGCTTAAGGTTTGACAGAGGTGGGAAATTCACCTCCCATGAATTTAATATGTTTTGTGAAGTGCATGGAATAAAGAGACATTTTTTTTTTTTTGAGAACTCCTCAGCAGAATGGAGTTGTTGAAAGGAAAAACAAAATAGTTCAAGAGGCTGCTAGATCAATGATTACTGATGTTGGTTTATTGGAATTTTAATGGAGAGAAGCTATTCATACTGCTGTTTATGTATTCAATCGAGTTCAAGAAAGAGAAAACAATACAAAGACCCCCTATGAGCTATGGAATGGAAGAATTCCTACTGCCAAGTATTTCAAGGTATTCGAAAGAAAATGTTAAATCAAAAGAGATGAAGAAACTTTAGGAAAGGTTGATGCAAGAAGTGATGAAGGCATTTTTCTTGGATATTCTACTAAAAGCAAAGCATACAAATTTTTCAATAAAATATTGAGAAAGATTTTAGAAAGTGCAAATTTCAAGGTTGATGAGACAATGAAGAATTCAATTGTCATTGATGGATATGTATCTAATGAACCTGATTGTGTAAGAATTGAAGAGATTGTGGAAGAATAGGAAAAGGATGAGAAAGAGAAGCATAATGAACAAAATTAAAGAAAAGAAGAAGTTCTGGTGGTGTCTCCTAAGACACCTAGATATGTGCAAAAGAATCATTTAGAAAGTTGGATTATTGGAGATAAAACCAAAGGAGTATTGACTAGAAGTAGAGTTGTTGTTGAAGTTAATCTGTGTTTTTTTCTGAGACTGAACTAAAGACTGTAAGTGAAGCATGTAAAGATGAACACTAGATGGAAGCCATGAAAGAAGAACTTATGAAAATTGAGAAGAATAAAACTTGGGAATTGATCCTAAGACCGACAGATAAAAACAATATTAGATCGAAGTGGGTATTCAAAAATAAGTTGAATGAGAATGGAGAAGTTGTGAGAAACAAAGCAAGGCTTGTGTGTAAAGGTTATTCACAAGTAGAAGGCATAGAATTTTAGGAAAAATTTTCTTTGGTAGCAAGAATGGAAGCTATAGGGATGTTCTTAGCATTTACTGCTCATAAAGACTTCAAATTATATCAGATGGATTTCAAGTTAGTATTTTTGAATGGTGAGCTAGAAGAAGAGGTTTGCATGGAACAACCAGAAGGATTTCAGTTGACAGATCAATCGGATATGGTGTACAGATTGAAGAAATCCTTATATGGATTGAAGCAAGCTCCTAGAGCTTGGCATGTGAGGCTAGACATGTATTTGATTCATTAAGGTTTTGAAAAATGTATGACTGATAGTAATATGTATTTTAAGATTGAAAATGACAAAATATTGATTGTAGTTGTATATGTTGATGACATTATTTTTGGAGGAAATGAAAATATGTGCAAGATGTTTTTGGAAGAGATACATAAAGAATTTGAAACATTTATGTTTGGAGAGATGAACTTCTTTCTTGGGCTACAGATTAATCAAACAGAGAAAGGAATTTTTATTTCATAGTTTAAGTATGTTAAAGAGATGTCAAAGAAGTTTGGGATGGACGATTCCAAACTGATATGCACTCCTATGGTGACTAGTAGCAAATTGGGTAAAGATGATGACACCTAAGGTTGATCAGAGCAAGTATAAATCTATGATTGGTGGACTATTGTATTTGACTACTACTAGACTAGATATTTTATATGATGTCTATCTTGTGGCTATATTTCAAGAGGATCCTAAGGAAATGCATGTTGCTACTATTAAAATAATATTCAAATATTTGAATGGAAATCCAAATTATAGGTTATGATATCCTAGAGATACTAATTTTAAACTAAGTGCCTATACAGATGCAAATTGGTTTTGATGTGTAGATGAAAAAAAGAGTACAAGTGGTGGTGCATTCTTTCTAAGTTGCAGATTGGTGGCATGGTTGAGTAAAAAGCAATATTTATTCTCCCTGTCTATTGCTAAAGCTGAGTATATTGTTGTTACATCTTGTTGTACACAAGTTCTACGGATGAAAAATACATTGAAAGATATCACAGTGGTGTATGATGATCCTATTTCTATCTTTTGTGATAATACAAGTGCAATTAACATTTCAAAGAATCCTATGATGCACTCAAGGATGAAGCATATATCTATCAGGTATCATTTCTTGAGAGAGAAGGTCATGGAGAATGAAGTTGTGCTAACCCCAACCTTGGTACCTGCAAAACAACAAGAATAAACAAGTTAGACAAGTGATTGCAAGCCAAAACAGGGATTCCCCATGAAATCCATTTACAACTTCAAACTAGAAAAGAAAATAACAAAGAACACAATGAAAATGATAAAACAAAGATTAAATCCTAATTAGATGTGCAAACTCATGATCCCATGGGGGAATTGGTGCCAATTTGATGTGAAAATTGGCCCTTTCCCAATTCCTATGATGCAAGCTTGATATGTTGATGAAGATTTGATCCACTTTGATGGTGAAGAATGAGAGCTCCAAGCCAAAATCTGCAAAAACCTAGCTATGACTCAATGATAATGGATAAAATTCAAGAGATATTTGAGCATAATAACTTTGCCTAGATTGTGGATGATCAAATGAAGATATTAGCTCCTTATTTATAGAATGTCAAGATGGATGAATGTCCAAATTTGAGCAATGTGGGACTAACATTCATCCAATGATATGATGCCATTTGTCAAGCTATGAATGGACATGGAGGATGTGCAAGATTTGGGGTTTGTGCCAATAAATGCATAATTTTGAATTTCAAATTTGTTGAAATGACATGCTTGCAAGAGGGAAGGGAAAATGCAATAAATGCCACTTGGCTCAAGGCAAAGGACATGTATGATGAATTTATTGCCTTGTTGGATGTACATGTTGACTTGGAATTTTTGAATTCAAATTGAGAGAATATTCCAAAAGATGCCTTGTGAGGAAAATAGAGATTTAATAAATGAATTAAATCTATTTTCATGTGCAACTTGCATTATCTAGAGGATGGGACATGAGATGAGATTAAATTAAGCAAGGGTTAATTAATTTAATGAGAGAGGTTAGATGATGTGACCTATTTGACTCAAATTTATGGATTTATTTAAATCAAATAAGAGAGGAATATGATAAGAGATTAATTAAATAAGGATTTTGATTTATTTAATTAAAAGAGATGGTGTTAGACTAAATCAAATAAGGTTTTAATTTATTTAATTTAATGTATAGACTTTAGAGATTTAATCAAATAAATTGATTATTTAATTAAATAGGGATAATTAGATCAAATGGATTGATTTAATTAACAAAAGAGATTGACTTGATTAGATAAAATGATTTATTTAATTAAGAGAGGAATATTGATGAATTTAATCAGATAGGGAGATTTGATTAAATAGTTAGACCGAGGGATGATTTAGGAAGAAACGATGTTAGTAAGTCAGGATCAGATGCACAATGTCAATTGGTATATTTTACGTGTCTACATTTTGCCTCTCATTGAAGCAATGTACTTGCTGCATTGGTTCAAAGAATAAACGATCTCAATCAAAGCCAAAAAAAATTGATATTTAAAAACTTTCCCCACTGCTGCATGGCGAGAGAAAACATGCCATTATACTACCCCCTCGACAGATCGGACGAAAATTTTAATTTTTTGGGTGATCTCGCGAAAAAAGGTGACAAAGTACCCAATAGGTCTGAAAGGGGTCTGAGAAGCTAAAAACGTGTCTAAACGCAATAAAACGATGAAAAACAAGCCTCAACCGGACAGGAAGTGGTTTGGAGGTCCAAAACTCTAGCAGGACAGCCATTCAGGGTTAAAAAACCCTAATTTTTAGGCTTAAAAGGGGCGTGAGGGGTCACTTTCAAGTCATTTTCACACACCTCCGCTAGCAACCTTGAGATTTGAGCTCTGACCCTCTGGCGATATGGTGCAATGAAAGCTTCCCTTACACATCACTAATCGAGTTCAGACTACCAGCAACCACCTGGCATCAGGGCACCGGTATGTGACCCTTACCCAAGCTTCGTCCTTTCATTTACTGCTTCATTTAATGCTTTAAAGGGGCGGCTCACCTCCAGTGGCACTATATGGCACCGCTCAGCATTCAAACTGTGCTGCACGGTGCTGTTTTGCACCACAGCAGTGCAGTTCAGAGTTTAGAAACTCTGATGCTGGGCTCGGGCTCGGCGAGCTGGTTTGATAAAGTGCGTCGTGAAGTCGCCCATTTCATGAAAACTGCAACGCTGGGAGGGAAAGTGCACCGCGGTGGTGCCATTTTTCACTTTTTAGGGCTTGAGCGTTAGAGTTTGAGTAAAATCAAACTGCGACGCCATCACAAACTGCGCCGCTGGGGAAGTTCTTGGAGCATTTGACCAGAAATTTTTCAAATTTTTTTAACACGTTGACCTTCCTTGATGCAAAATGCGGTGAGGGAGCTCTACTCTCGGGAGCACCGGTCGCGAGACCTAGCTAGCATCTTATGAGACCTGAGCGACAAGGACCAGGATTGACTAGGAGTTGCAGGGTTGTGGCACATTGCATACACATCGCCCGTGTGCACCCACCTAGGGATGTTGTCAGCGCTAGCTGAGAGGTGGCACAGCGAGACATCGTCATTTCATCTCCCCACTGGCGAGGCTACCGTCACTCTGGAGGATGTTTGGCACATTCTACAATTGCCTATTCATGGCCGACAAGTGATATTTGATATGGACGAGGGACGTGAGGCCTGCGTTAGAGTTCTCACCACATGGGACATTATCTTTTGTGAGGGACAGATAGAGCTGGAGCGATATAGGGTCATAGCACCTCCCTACCACTGGGCGATTGCAACTATCATTTTGGCTCTCATTGCCTCAGACAGACGAGGGTGATACTTCAGTCCCGGCTGGAGGTATTGCTGGGAGCGAATGGTCTGAGACAGGTCGGTTCGTTTCACATGGGGACCTATTCTTCTAGCTTCGCTTTACAGGGACCTCCATGAGTATGTATACATGGACGACAGAGCGCTAGGGGCTGGGTGACTTTACTTCACGTCTGGGCATGGGAGCACATTTTTTTGCTACGTCTATGTGTCATTCCAGTTCTGATGGGGGCAGACGATGCCCTCATGGCACGATACAGAGGTGGTGTGTCCTTTACACACACTGGTGAGTACGAAATCCCCTACTGGAGGCGGGTCTTAGACGAGATGCTAATTTTCACTTGGTGTCCATACCTTGGTCGGCCTGGATGGGCTAATGATGTTGATCAACTCTTTTATTTTTGCTAGGACCGATACATGCAGGGGCGGGAGCATACAATGATCGAGAGGTACCTTCTCGGGTGCGTGCAGCATCAGTTCAGAGAGTCGCAGGATCGGCCTGATGACAGCTATGTAGTCATCTTTGCTCGCAGCATGACACAGGTGTCATGGGGACATGGTATTCCTACCTCAGAGGCAGTTGACAGCTTTAGAAACTTGGTAGCCTAACCATGGGCTTACGATTAGGGTTTAGCAGATCCAGGCACCACTTAGGCCCACAGGGACTGCTTTCTACCTCCACTTCGGTTAACCATTCCAGGTGAGGATCCAGATGTGTGCAGAGTCAGGGGTAGAGGGGGAGGCCAAGGATGGAGAGCTGAGGTTTGACGAGATCTGTCGGTTGTGTCCCCAGTCCAACCAGGCTAGGGGGATGTTCATATGCAGGATCAATAGCAGGTGCCGCCAGTTCCACCGCCACGAGTCGAGGGTGAGGATCAACCTCCCGTGTAGCCATGGATACAACCAGCAGGATAGGCAGATGCACGGGGCACCTTGATTGCGCAGCTACAAGCCTAGGTTTAGGCAGTGATAGCGGAGAGAGATTAGGTGAGGGCTGAGAGAGAGCAGCTCAGGGCCGAGAGGGATTAGGCAGTGTAGCAGAGACAGGCTGTAGAGCTATAGGTAGCCACTGAGCTAGGCCACAGACAACAAATAGAGAGCATGACAGCCTCCTCCTCCCAGGGTACAGTGTCAGTTTGATCCTTTAGGGATGCTATCCGAGAGGCAGAGTACTACTGACGGGCTTATCATGAGACCGTACCCAGAGCAGAGTGGGTCCCAGAGTATTCAGAGCGAGCCAATCATAGACCATCAGAGGGTCACGGTGATAGGGGCAAGGGCAGCATTCACAAGGATTGAGCTTGATCGAGATGATATATATACCTTTTGTGCCTTATGGGCTTGTTTTTTGATAGCCTGATGGGAATTTTGTACTGATTGACACATGTACAGTGATCCGATTTATTCTATGTACTATGGCAGTGACATTATTGATAATAAATATGAGCCGATTTTGATGCGATGTACCGTGTTGTCTTTTATGCATGGATAGTTTATTTCTATATGCTTTGCAATGATGTCTCTATGGATGAATTTATTTCTAATGATGTATGCGTTATGATTATGAATAATAGATCTATATTATGTTAACCTATGATATGAAAAATGTGATGGTCTATTTATGATAATGCAAATGCGATGGTCCGATATGTGAAATGATATGATCTTTTGTGCACATGTGAAATGATATGTAAATTGTGCTTATGGAATGTTTATGAATGGATGTGTATACGTTTATGTCTATGTGGGATGATTTATGCAATGAATGTTTTATGATATTATTTATGAGATGATATGGATGGTGAAATATGAATGCAATGATCGTGATATGCTACAAATGAAATGGTTTTATGAAATGCTTAGAATAACAAATGTTATTATCCTAAATGCAATAAATGATGATGTATGTGATGCAATGATATGTTAATGTGTAATGTAATGTGAGCATAAAGTGGTGAGATGATGTCATGATGTTATGCAAATATGTATGCCAATGAATTAAATGCTTTTATTCCTATTGTTTGTGATTATTATAAAATTCTTATGTTTACGCGATGATTTATGTGATAGGTGGTCATGTGAAATGGTTATAAAATGCAAATGAATGTTTATGCAATGGTTGATATAATTCCATGAGATGCAATGTAATGGGTGAAATGCAATGACATGGATGCACCTATCTATGAAGAATGTTTATGATAACCTATTTATATGATGATAAAAATGCAATACGTATGTTTCCTATATGATACGTTTATGTGATATGCTAATGATTTATGGATGCAGGATCGGTGACGATGATGGTGATGATGATCAACTATCATAGTACCTTGTTAGTGTGGTTAGTAAGAAAAGAAGAAGTCATTTCAACAAGACCCAAGATGATGCAAATGCAAATGATGATGATAATGACTACTTGCCGAGGAATTGGGATTTTCAAAGGGCCAAATTTTCTTATGTTTGATAACACACATGGTACGATGCATCAAGGTATAGGGAACTAGGATGGCATTGTACCTAGTGTGATGGAATTTGACTTGACAATCGGATAGGAGTATTCTTGTTCACACTTGACATACTGAAACCTTGCTAGGATGTACTTTAGAAGTTTCAAACATCTCAGACCAAAACACGGAAAGGTAAACCTGTCCATGCAATAGTCAACAAGTTGTCCAAAACCTCCTCCATACATATCTAACAAAGCAAGTATTTGCCGAGGTTATATTACAAGAACGTCCAACAAGCAAAATAGACAAAAGGATAATGATCGTTTCCCCATTCCTATCTCTCTAAATCCTTCATTCGGGATATCATCGAGAGGTCCTTGGAATGAGTGCAAAATAAGATAAGTCAGAAGATAAAGACAAAGTATACAAACAAGTTGATGTTCTTCAATACTGCTAACCAAAAGGAAATGTGTTTTCAAGGATAAGATCTGAAACTTATTGCCAAAAGATAATGCCCATTGTAGGAAGGATTCATCCTAGGACATGTTAGTGGATGGCGACATGTCATTTCGTTTATCCAAAGTGTTCTTTCCTATAAGTAATGCCCATTGTAGGAAGGATTCATCCTAGGACATGATGTTATCAGATGATTGATATGGGATTAATTGGATGATGGACTATCGACACAAAGAATTGACCAACTTGTTTACATACTGACTTAGACCTGAGACTTGATGTTTTGGGTTTTACTTTTAATCTACTAGACTTGTTTCTAACTGTTTCACCAAAGGTTGATGAGGATGATCAATTTATTATGAGTGGTGTTTATTGTGGGTGTAGGCGAGATGAGACAGATGGATTTTTTCAAATTTTTTGGATGTTTTTGATGTTTTGCAATGTTTTGAGGCTGTTTTTGGTATTTTTTGAGATTTTACAAATGTTTTGATTTTTGATTTTTTTGAATGTTTTTGGAGTTTTATGAGATTTTATGAATGTTTTTGGATTTTGTTGTGATTTTGGATGTTTTTGGATTTTTGTGTCTCGGGGGTTGATCAAAGATTAGCCTTGCCTACATTTAAGCTCAGAGACAACGTAGTTCAGATTCCATGCTTTTTGATGTTTTCCTAATTTTTTGAGTGTTTTTGGATTTTGATATGTTTTGGATGTTTTTTGGATTTTTGCATGATTTTGGTGATTTTGATATGGATGTGTGTGACGATATCAGTGCCCTGTTTTGGGTTTTTTGTTGAAAACCAAGCTAAGGTTGATTGATTAGATAGATGGATTGATGATGATAACATTGTTGAGGATGCACAACAATGCAATGATTGATTGATCATGATTGATGATGATAACATTGTTGGGGATGCACAACAATGCAAGGATTGATTGATGGGGATTGATGATGATAACATTGTTGAGGATGCACAACAATGGAAGGATTGATTGATCAGGATTGATGATGATAACATTGTTGAGGATGCACAACAATGCAAGGATTGATTGATCATGATTGATGAAGCTTTATTTGGAAAAAAATTGTTTTGAATGATTTGATGTGACACTTGAAGGGTGCGTTAGATGCGACTGATAGTGATTACTTGGATTGATGTTCGATGAAAGATGAAGACTAATAAGGAACATCTTCTTGTCAAAATATGCCATGGACTAGTGATTTGGATTCTGAATCACAAATGCTTTGACCAATTTGGTTTCATGTTTTCCAATGTTCAGATCACCACATAAGTTGGAGGATATAGATCAAGATTTATTCTCGAAGCAAGATGTAAATATCTGCCCCCAATGTCTAGCAATGAATGGAATGTTATGGATAGATGCCCGAATAGGTGTATGGAGGAATGGATATGGCAAGCATGCACAAGATTCCAAGGATTATCTTGCGATAAGATAAAGTGTTTAAATGGGGGAATGCTTCATGGCTCAGATAATGTTGGATAGGATAGGATCAATGAAAATGGTCCATGTCAAGATGTTTTCCATAAGAAAGCGTAAACTATGCACCGGAGTTTGTCAAGATCAAGATGACTTGGATGATGGATTCCAATGGATGACGATGGATTGGATAAATGGTTCATGGATGAATGGATTTATTATGGATAAGATGGATGGAATGATCAAATTATTACAGATGGGATGAGATTATTTCATCTAAACTGGCGCACAAAGATGCTCAATTCCACACATGACTCCTATTTTCCAAGTTTTCATCATAGTCTTTCCCAAAGCACCACCCATGCAGTTTTCACTAGAGGATGATTTTTTTCTCTTTACTATTTTCAATCCTTTTTCTGATTTTTTGGATTTTCATATTTTTTGATTTTTTTGATTTTTCTGAAAGATTTTAAGCTCATGCTGAATCACAAGGTGTTGCGGATGTAGATGCCCCTATCATAATGTACCATTGATATCCTGCCTAAAGAAGTTGTTTTGCCAAGATACGTGCACTTGAATGCAACTTTTGGGATTCTTGATCCGCTTTATTGATACCAGGGTTAACTTTGTCTTTGTGCACACATCGCGATAGAGTGCCTTCAGAATCCTTATGATGAAGGGTCCTTTCCAATACATGGTCAATGTAAGAATTGGATATCATGCATGGAGGCTTGGATGGAGTGTTTTTAGGGATAAAAGATGGATTGGTTGATAGTTTGGAATCTTTGACTCTCCAAACTTGGGAAGATGAGCAATGATGGGTGGATACGAAAGTGTGCAGGAATTAGGACCAACTGCTTGATACACTTTGTATGTTGCTTAAAAAGCCTGCTTTTTCTTTTGTAGACATCCTTGATGGATACTTTTCCCTCTTTTCTTTTTCCACATAGTTTCTTTGACTAATGGAGTTTGATAGGGATAATCTTTCTTTGTATTCTTTGGTATCCATATGTATTTTATTTTTCCATCATGCTTTGCTTCTTTCACTTTGATAACATTCTTTGTGCTTTGATTCAAATCTTTCCTTTCAAGTTGGTCCCAATTCATGGATGGGGTGATGGGTGGGTGAAGATTCATGGCATGGCTAGTTGTAGTATTGACATCAGTTTCACCATAAGTATTCTTTGTGCTCCCTATGTTGGCATTTTCTTGAGACGAAGTTTCCCCTAGTATAGTGATAGTAGTTCCTTCATGCTTTGATTCCGCCTGTTCTGAGATTTCTTGTTCAATAAGCATTCTCTGATAGATAGCCAATGTAGATGACGTTAGTTCAACTTGGTGCTCTAGTAACTCAAGTATATTGTTCTTTCTGACTTGTTTCCTTAAGTGGATAATGTTGGATATCCTCATACTTGATGTCCTTAGTTTGAATTTGGGATATATTTGATCTTGATGTCGATAACTTAGTTTGACTGTAGGAGTTAATAATCAGCTCTTTTTGTGTAAGAAAATTTTGTTCTAGATGAAGATCCTCTACGTGTCCATCCATAGAAAGCATCTCATGGGTAGATGGAGGAGTATGTGCTACATGGATATGATCATCTTGCATAGATAGGAGAGTTTCCATTAGATCATTGAAGTATCTTGAAGATACAAATTCTTGATCTTGAATGATTTCGGAGTTGCTTTCGACATGTCTTGGATCAAGTTCTTGACATGGGTCAGTTTCAAAGGATGGATTGCTTACAAATGGTTCTTGGATGTTGTCATTAGACATGGTAAGTGGTTCAATATCCTCAATTTTTGAGTTCAGGGTTCTTTCAGTATCGGTAACCATGAGATCAAAGGGGGTCAACATGTCTTGGATAGGACCATTGCTAGACTTTGGTGAAAGATGTTGATCATGCTTTGGAATGAATTCTTGAGATATGTCCTCTAACTCATAAGGCGATGTAGAGACATTTTAAACATGATCATAGGTCAATGGATCGTGCATTATATCAATAGGATCAAATAACCCTAACACTCCTTGAAATAGATCACTAAAAAGTGGCTCTTGATGTATGGTGAGTTGATCATCAGATGGGGTGGAAACATCTTCAAGGTGCTCATCGATGGAGTGATCTTGGTGAATTTCTTCAGCCATAGAGTCCAATGATGTTGACATTTCTTGAATTGGATCATTGTTGGTTGGTGGATTTCGATCATGATTGAAAAGTGACTCTTGACATATGTTGATTTGATATTTGGATGAGATAGAAACATCTTCAATGTGCTCTTTGATGGATAGATCTTGAACATTGTCCCCAATAGTTATCATTTTTTGTGTTTGTGCTTGTGTTTGTTGGGTAGCTTGAGAGGCTTGGGAAGCTTGGGTAGCTTGAGCGGCTTGGGTAGCTTGAGTGGTGTGGGTAGCTTGAGTGGCTTGTTGAGCCGTACGATATTGTTGAAGCACTTGTTGGTAGGCTTGATGTGTTTTAGTGAGATGTTACAATATTGACTTATTGCACTTGGTTTTGGTGGTAGTGGTGGTGTATTTGGAATTGTGTTGGATGTAGTGACAAGTGGTTGAGATACACTTGGAGCGATCATGGTAGTGAGGGGTTGAGATATGATGGGTGTGAGAGTGGTGGTTGGAATGATCGAAGTGATAGGGATGGTCAGAATGACCGAGGTGATAGGCCCTTGGGAGACCATATTTTGATTTGTCAAGATTGATGTTGTCATTTGATTAGATACCATCTGTTGGTGCGATGTCGATGGTATATTCAAAGGATTTTATGTGATGAATTGATTGGTGTTAGGTGAATTGATTTGGATGGAGTGATTGGTGCTAGGTAAAGGGGGGAACCCTAAACCAAGGAATGATGTTGATATGGGTAATGGAGATGGAGATATCTCTTGGCGCAATGACTCGACTATTTTGGTAAGTGTAGCAATTTGATCTCGCCAAATTTGATCTTGATTTTGATCTTGACTCCCTTGATATAGTTGATTTGGTTTTTGTTCAAGCAAATTTGGGATGCATACTTGTGTTTTTTGAATGGGATCATGGGCAAATCGATTTTCGACATTGTTCTAACTTGGGATGATGTTCAGATTTGGCATGATAGGTTGAAATTGACCATTGTTCATGTTTGGAATATTCGTATGATTTGCAAATGTATCCATCCCAAATTTTTTCGGATTCATGTTTCGAAAACTTGTACTTGGTACATTCTCATTTGGCTTGTAGGGATTTGATGAGATGGCATTGTTCGTTTGAAGGCTCATGCATTGATTGTTCGGTTGATAGATTTGTAGGTTTGGATTTAGATCTACCATCGGGAAATGTGTTTCAATCTTTGATTTGGGCATACTCACACTTGTTGTTCCATTGACATTTGTAGAAGGTAATGATCCCATGTATGGATTGTATAAGTGCGAGTTTTGATAATCAATCGACATTGTAAGGTTTTGAAAGTTCAATTGATTTGGATTACTCATAATGTATGGATCAAGTTTATATTCCATGTCCCTCTTGTGTTTTGACCTTGTTGCAAAAGTGACCTCTAAGGTTCTTAGGACTAATGATGAGATGAAGGATGAAAGGTGTAAATGATATCAGTGATGAACATTTAGGAACTTTGGATCAATGCTAGACTTAGGGTTTGATTTTGATTGGTTTGATTTGGATAATGAACTTGTAAACCCTAAGATGTTGGATGTGATCTTAGGATGAACTTGTTCAAAGGAGTGCTAATTCAATTAAATGTATGAGAAAGGATGCATTCCCCTACACCTAACTAAATAAGGTGATTTTGATTTTGATGATCTACCCAAGTCTTAGAATGATGTTTCCAAATATCTAAAGTTGTTTGGTGGGATGGATTTTGATAAATGTTTGGAATTTGGATGAAGTGTTTGATTTGATCCTAAATGAACCTAGGAAGGACTTGTTTACGAGACCAAGATAGTGAAGAACATGCCTTTCTCTAAGAGTAATTCAAAACCAAAAGACCAATGTTTGCATGAAAACTATATGACCAAAAGATGCCAAGCACATATGTGGGGTCCAATTGATTTAATCTTTTCTTAATGGATTATTTTTACCACAAACACACTCTTGATTAGATTTTGAATCTAGATGTCTAATGTCTCAACTTTCCCCTTATTCCACAAAGTGTATTATGCGGAAACCAAGGAAATTTGAGGCAAGAGTTACCTAAAGTTGAATTTAGTAGAAGCAAATTGAGATGAAATCCAAATGTTTAGATGCCTCTAAGGATACGAATCCCAAGGGCAAGCAATAACATGTGAATTTTTTCAAGGATATTTGCTTCTCCTAAAGGGTTTGAGATTTGATGCTCATGTTGAATGTTGGTTTTCAATGTTTTCGATCAAGGCACTGAGTTTTCAAACCAAGAACAAGTACAACCCTATGGATGTGAAAGACAGTATTTGTTGAATCCCCACTTGGACAAGTCCAGCTACGCTTATCTTTAGTGAATGGTTAGATGCTTGACCCCACTAGCTCCCCTCCATGAAACTCACTTATACGGGGCATCCAAGCATCAACACCCATGAAACTCCCATGGCATGTTTTCCATTTCTACTTAAAGACTGTAAAAGTGTGGGGTGGATTTAGAACGACCATTCTTGCACCAACAAATAGATTAAAGGATTTTGGAAAATTCTAGCACATGGGTTTTAATAAGGCCTTTCCATTCGTGGAGATTGACCCATACGGCAAGAGTCCCCTTTCGGATCCATATTGTCAGAATCAACCACGTGATATTGGTGTTTCTTCCAATATCCACATTTATATCCCAGTTAGAAATACTCTTGGCTTTAGAGTGTTACCGATTGAGTCATTCCCTTGGGTGAGTACTTTTCCCCCAAGGCAGGCCCTCTAGGATAAACAAAAGCAAATGAAGAACAATATTTGTAACTCAATCAATCCTTGTTGGCAACAAGGAGAGAGAATATGTGCAACAATGCACCCCACTCACACTCGCACAAGATGTTGTTCAATTTTTAAACCAAAATCAAAGTGTGGAGGTGATTGCTTTGTCTCACCCTAAAGTCATGAAAAGGCCTTTTGATTCTCAACATCGCTATAAAGCGCGAGAGAAGCGCATAAATCCTTTTTCAATGGCTTTAGTTTAAGTAAGCCCTCACGAAAAACAAAGCTACACTTGTTCTTTTTAAATCCACAAAGAAAAATGTGAGTTCGTTTTAGAGCACCAAAAGACAAATGGTAGACACTTTGTTTAATTGTTAATCCATGAAACAAAATCTAGTAAGTTGTGATCCTAAAGTTCATTTTATCATTTGCAAGAAGAAATCAAAAGGTTCTTTTTAAACCCAAATGAAAACTAGTGCCTTAAGGAAGAAAAAGATAACAATTTCGTGAAAAAGTGTTAAGCAAACACTATTGTGTTTAAAAACACTTTGATTTGACGAACATCCTTCTCATGCTTCTCCTTCCTTCGATTTCCATTTCCAACTGTAGGCATCCATTAAAATCTGCAAAAACTAAACTCATATAGGGGTTAGTACTTTACAAATTTAACAAAATACCTCTATGAAATACCTTGTAAAATGCTTAAAACATGCAACAAAAGGATGAAAGAAAGCTACAAGCATCATGAAAACAATCACAAGTTACCTATTCCATAGTTGGATTGGTGTCACATGTGCTAGTGACCCTTTCCCAACCCTTGATCAAAGCTCAAATTGTGTAAATGCAAATGGAGATGGTGGAGTGATGATGAACAAGATCGAATCTCAAATGAAGAGAGTAACCTTGCAATAGATTGTGAAGGATTTGCTTGAGGATGATGCACCTATTTAAAGATTTTCAAAATGCCAAGTGTTGAAGAGGGACCAATGTGGGATCAAAAACAAGCCAATGAGTTGAGGACACTTGTCATCATGTGATTAGTTGATGTATATGCAAGATTTGGGAAGAGTGCCCAAGAGGGGGAATTTTGAATTCAAATTTGCAATAAATTTTGAGAGGGGGACAAGAAAGAAGAGCAATAAATGCCCTGTTTGACTTGTCATGTTGAGAAAATGAGGTTTTAATAAATCAATAAAATTGATTTATTGTGCAAGTGGCTAGGTCTAGATAATGCAAGTGGGATGTGATTAGTATTGGATTAGGATTAGATGATGATCATGCTAATTAATGCTGATTAGATGATTTGAATTTTTTGGACTTTGATAATTGATTTATTTAAATCAGGAAATGATGGAAAATGTATGATTTGGATTTGATTTAAATGAAGTCCTGATTTATTGGATGAATGGAATATGATTATGCATGATGTAAATTTGACATGTCTACATTTTGCCCCTCTTTGAAGCAATGTACTTGTTGCGTTGGTTCAAAGAATAAACTTGCCGCAATCGAAATTAAAATTTTTCTGATTTTCGGATGCCCCAGCGGAAAGAAGTACACTGGTACATTGCCCCCTCGAGAGATCGAGCGAAAAGATTCGATTTGAGGGTCGATCTCGCGATAAAGAGGTTCAAAATGGGTGGTTATGGACGACGATGCAAATGAGATGATTTCAAGATGCTTAGAATAACAAATCTATATTATTCTAAGTAACTTAAATGATGATATGATGTGAGACGGATGAGATGAATGATGTGATATGCTATGATTATGTAATGGATGATTTATGATATGCTTAGACTAACAGATCTATATTATGATGATGATATGCAATGCATGTGAAATGATCGATGTTTCCTATGATGTATGATATGAATGATATGTGGTATGTAGTTTATTGATGGTTTGCAGATGCAGGATGGATGCATGATGGATGCATGATGTTAGTGCGGGAATGAGATGATGACAAGAGGATCCAACAAGTCCATGATTGGTCGAGACTTTATTAGAGATGATGATGATGATAGATGGATGATTTGTTTATCAAGGATTGGGATTTTCAAAAGGATCACTTACTTTATTTTTTGATAATGCTTAAGCCTAAGTCGATGCATCAATTATGAAGGACGGGATGGCGTTGTACTTAGTGTGATAGTTTGACTCAACAAGAGATAGGGTATTCTTGTTCACACGACATCACGTAAACCTTGCTAGGATGCACTTCAGAAGTCTCAAACACATCTGTTAAAACCACGAGGAAGGAAAGGTAAAACCAATCAATGCAATAGTCAACAAGCTATCTGAAACCTCCTCCATACATATCTAACAAAGCAAGTATTCGCCAAGTTATTTTACAAGAACGTCCAACAAGCACAGCAAACAAAAGATAATGATCGTTGCCCCATTCCTATTTCTCTAAATCCTCTGTTTTGGGATATCATCGAGACGTCCTTGAAATGAGTGCAAATAAGATAAGTCAAAAGATAAAGACCAAGTAAATAAACAGACTAATGCTCTCCAATACCACTAATGGAAAAGGATGTGTTTTCTAAGGATGATAAGCGAAACTTATTGCCAAAAGATAATGCCCATTGTAGGAAGGATTCATCCTAGGACATGTTAGTGGATGGCGGCATGTCATTTCGTTTATGAGAGATGATTGATATGGGACAAATTCAGATGATGGTGTTACCGATACAAAGAGATGACCAATTTGTTTATTCACTGTCCTAGACTTAAGACTTGATGCTTTTGAGTTCTACTTTTTAACCTGCTAGACTTGTTTCTAACTGTTTCACCAAAGGTTGATGATGACGATCGATTTATTATGAATGGTGTTTATTGCGGGTGCAAGCGAGATGAGGCAGATGGATTTTTCAAATATTTGGATGTTTTTGGAATTTTGCAATGTTTTGAGGCTGTTTTTGGTATTTTTTCCGAGGTTTTACAAATGTTTTGATTTTTAGTTTTCCAATGTTTTTGGGATTTTCTGAGATTTTGACCAAAAGACTAACCTAAAGACCTATCCTAGGGGCCTCGCGGGCTGATCGACAGATTAGCCTTGCCTACGTTATATACGCAGAGACCACGTAGTTCGACTGACGACTTGACCGATTTACAGATGATGATATACATTATGCAATGTCAGTTTATTATGACAGACTCCTATAGGACTGACCTAAATGTCTCGGGGGATGATCAAAGATCAACCTTGCCTACGTTCAAGCTCAGAGACGACGTAGTTCGACAAGACGACCTTGTTTTTGGATTTTTTGAAATGTTTTGAATGTTTTTGGATTTTTGAAATGTTTTGGATGTTTTTGGATTTTTTGGTTTTCTGATGTTTTTGGATTTTCTGGTTTGAGGATTTTAAGATCATACACGAATCCGATCCAATGAGAACGTGCCCCCAGTGTGATGTAAAAGACTACTCCGATAAAGGCAGGACAAACTGACCTTGAGGATGGGCCGAGTAGTACTTTGGAGGGATCATGATACAAACACAAGACCAAGCTATGGTGCGGATGTGAGCGGATGAGTGATGGATGGAGATATGGATGAGATGGATGATGGAAGCGAATTGGAGGGATAATGACGAACAAGCTGTAAAGGTCCTGGTGGATGGAAAGTGCTTATTTACG